>JAUZSU010005096.1:0-11399 GCA_034780255.1 Parotocinclus maculicauda
CCCTACGATGGATTGGTGCCCCATCTGGGGTTGTTCCTGCCCTTGCGCCCAGAGTTGCCGGGTGGGCACCGGCTGGCACGCGACCCCAAGTGGAATAAGCGGAAAAGATAATGAATGAATGAATGAATGAATGTTCGAATTTAGCTAAATGTTTAGCTGTCATATGAACAGAAAAGGAGCCAATTTTTTTTTTAAAGGCTATAAAAGGAACGCAAGGAAAAAAAATACTTTTTATTCTTTTGCTCTGTGTGTGTCCAGACTGGGAGGTGTTTTTATACAATTCCAGCCAATGTTTGATGTGTTGTGGGGATTTTGAACTAAGGAAACTTGTCGTCGTTAGCCTTAAAACACACCTTTACTATTTAGATGTCTTCATGTGTAAGTTTAAATATCTTAATCGATTTTAAAACAAATAAATACATGAACGGCTGCTTTTTTCCAGCTAACACTGATACAGGATTGTAAATGGGCTGTATATCATAACAGAAACACAAAGAAATGTACAGAATGATCTGAAACATGAAAAGAGAACAAGAACCAGGCTATAATACACCTTCTGTTAAGGGTACGTCCCAAGATAAACCCTATAATTACACCCTACCTGCCCTACTTTCCACAATTCAAAAATAACCTGTGCTCAGTGACAGATGTCTGCATTTTAAAAGCATCCGTCAGAACTAGGCTCGATTGATCTCTCTCCCTTTTTCTCTGTCTTTTACCCGTGGCTATATCGCTATATATTTGTCAGGTTCCTCCATTGAGGGTCTATTTTTTGCAGCCAAATAATGCAAACCTTAACTCGAACCTTAATCAAAGCATTGTACCCTTTTAGTGTAATATCTTTTACATAACGTGTAACACAATGGCATTATGGGCTATACGTAGTGCACTGTGTGATCGAAATAAACCCTTATGAATTAATTTAAAATAAAAGATAATGGCATCTTTATGCAAAATGGTATCACTGTCATTGTGGGGACTTCCCACTGACAATGTTACACCTATGATTTTATCTGTCTTATAAAGAGTAAATGAGGCAAAATGTTATAAAAAGGTTATAAAAGGAACCCCAGAAAAAAAGAAAAGAAAAAAATGCTATTGGACTATGAGGACTTTCCATTGACATAATGTTACACCTATTCCTAAACCTAAAGCTTTTTATCACATAAAAGAGTGACAGCAAAAATTTAATAAGAAATGACTTAAGAAAATATGTAATGAGCTTACAGTATGTTTAATTTTAGCTGTCTTATAAAGAGAAAAAAAGCCAAAAATTGTAGGTAAAAATGCTATAAAAGGAACCCAAGAAAAATCAAGTGTTATTCTTTATGCAAATTGTTATCACTATCGTTGTGAGGACTTCCCATTGCCATAATGGTACACCTCCACCTAACTCTAACCCAGCAGCCTAAATCAAATATTTTGGCTTTTTAAAATCACATTTAAAAAAAGGTGAGGACCACTAAAAAAGTCCTCACAAACCATATTTACCATGTATTCCTATCGTTATGAGGACATTTGGTCCTTACAAGTATAGGACTACAAGGCATACACACAGTTTGCTTTTTATGTCAGAAGAGGCCATTTAATCTCATGTGGATCAGCCAAATCTTTCTTTCTGTCCTTGTGGGGACATTTGGTCCTCTCAATGACAATGTCAAAAAACTTGGCCTACCTACTCCCCCTCTCACACAAACACACACGCACACGGAGTGTCCTGGACATCTAAAATCTATTGATAAGTGTCTTGTTTTGAGACTCTTGTCCACCTCTATTCCCTCGGGTATCCTGAAAATGAGTTGAACTTTTGTCACACTGCTCACAGCACAGAGACTTTCTTGTTTTCCGTGTTCTGTCTGAGAGCATTTGAAACGTTCATCCTTCATGCAGCCCTATCTAAAGCTTTCTGTCAGCTCCGGGGCCACCGTAGTACATTAACTCATTGTAATATGGGACAGCAGAGGCTGTCGTTCAAGCAGCATACGCATCTATCTCACTTGACTTTCATTTGACTGCGAGGAGGATACCGAGGGAGAACGCATGCTTAATTGCAGATCTTTTTAAGATCCTGGGTAAAAAACAATATCTGACAATATCTAATACAGGTCGCTCTATCAGGGTGAACGTGCTGTCAACGTCAATAAGGCGGTCCGACAGTTACAGGGCAAGGTTTACCCAAAACACAGGCGTGTCTCAGTTATTCAAGAGTTTTAATTAAAGAACTAATGTTAAGTCCAGCAACGATGTCTGACTGTTTACTTTCATTTTAAAGGTTGTGTCAGGTACAGTAATACACACAGAACTATGAAAACCTTTAATACCGAAAAGGTTTATAAAAAACCTTCAGCATTAAATGTAAACATTGGGGAAAGTACGGGAAATGACTTTGTATTTCTAAACAGTGGAACCTTGGAATTTGAAAAGTTCTTCATTCGAACAGTTCGTGGAACGTGACGTTTTATTTTATTTTATTTCATTCTTTTGGCCCCCAGATTTGAATAAACATGCAATAAAAAATTGAATGTGGCCAACGTAAAATAAACACTCATTGGTGCGATCCTCCAGATATGTTGCATGTAATCCAGTCCAGTTGGTGCCGATAATGCACCAGTATGGTATGCCAATCACCATTAAACCCAAAATAAAAATCCAGGGTGTGATCCTAGGGATATTACATTAAATGTATTGTATTATTCTATATATATTATATCAGTATATAGGTGTGATTTCAGGCACTCCCTCAGGCTCTGTACCCCTGTCCCAGTAATAAGACGTACAGAAACTGTGTTGACCTGAATTACTATAAGTTTCACTTTGTTTTCACTTATTTTATTTTATTAAAATTGTAATACATTCCATTGCATTATTGTTCTATGTAGTAATTACATGAGAAGGCATAAAAATCTTATTGACGTTACTTTTTATGGTAAAATTTGAATAAATCCTAATTCAATGCAATACCATCCTTCCGGAACCAATTAAGTTGGAATTCTAACTAAACAAAACCGAATATTTTCATATTTCAGTCACAATTAAGTCAGAATTTCCTGTAGACCACCTCTGGTAGAGTGACCGTACGCTTCGACTCACCAGCAAATCCCGCTACTTCCTTCACACTACGGCCTTTGACACGCCCAAACGCAGTCGTTTGTTTTTGCCATCTGCTTTGCCACATGTTTTTACACATCGAACGAGACATTGTCTGCACTGTACCACCTTTTCTCGATCTACGAATCCCGCACACCCCGCAGATATTTATGTCCGATCGTCCTCGTGGAACGCCATCTGCAAATCATTCAGATGGTGGTGTTCAAATTTCTGTCCACAATTTCCACTTCCCTCACCTGTTCCACACTAAACACGCAGCTTCTCCACTTCATCCTTTGAGCTCCTTAAGTCATTGCATTGTTGGACCAGGTCCTGGTTCTCGTTCACTCGGTGGTTCCTCTCCAAGGCTGACTGGCAACTATATTCCCACAATCATGATGATCTGGTTTGAATCCTCAGACTATTAAGGGTATCATCTACTACTAGACCTAGGTAAAAGGGTGGCTTCTACCTGCCCCTAATGAGCTGGACAGAAGGAACCTTGTCATGGCACTGTAATAATCACTGACAATCATTACTGGTATTAAGTGCTCAGGTGGCACAGTGGTCTAAGGGGTTTGGGTCCTGGCACAGTGGCCTTCCAGCTGGCTCAGGAGATCGATTACCTTTTGTTCATTTTTATGTGAAAAGGTTCAAGCAACTTCTGCAAGGTACAAAATGAATAGCAAGAAAATATTTGTTCGCATTTGAATAAATCACTGGCGAGTCCCTTTTAAAATGTGAATTAAGCAGAGATTAAGAAAACCAGTCAAGTTCATCAGGCAGGCAGATCACAGCGTTCAGAACACATCCCTCGAGACTACAGTTAACACACCCCAGGAGCTCAAGTTCACGAGTACCGCAGAGCGTGATCGCAAGCCACCTGCTGCTTACTGAACAACAATGGCCTCTGCGTCTTCAGGTCACAAAGACGAGCACGTTAAAAGGTCTGGTGCGGCGAGCGCTGAGAGCATGAGGCCCGGAGCTCAACAAAGCAAAGTCTCTCTGCTGTTATGAATAATGCAAAGTCCTCTCACAACAGTACGCTCGTAGTTAAAGCACTACTGCTACTGCGCTGGTCCCCTTCTGTCCCTTTTTGTGTCTTTAATGCAGCACTGCTTAGACACGGTGTAGAGAAAAATGTATACCAGCACGTTTGCAACGGCTGGATATATGCAGTGTGTACGTTACACTTTACAGACAAGCTTGTTTCTGCAAAGGTTTTTGGCAGCCGGAGAGGTTCGCAGTCACGCCAGCTGCCTTTCAAGCTCTGTCTGGTTTTTGTTTGGTGTTAAGGGAGCACGTAGGAACTGTGAACTGGTAGCCTAGCGGTTAAGGTACTGGACTCTGGACCTGATGGTCCAGGGTTCAAATCCCACCTCTGCCAAGCTGCCACGGTTGGGTCCTTAAGCAGGGCCCTTAACCCACTATTGCTTGGATTATAAGACTGTATGAATTGTAAGTCGCTCTGGATAAGGGCTTCTGCTAAATGCCGTAAATGTAAATGCAAATAAATAATATAACTGTGAAATTGAAAAATAAATAATTATACATGATTTGATTCGAGTTTTCTTAGTCCACAAAAGATATCATTGTGTGTTAGTGGTCGTTAAGTAAACAAAAGGTACGCGAACTAATTACGGTCGTTGACCAAAATGGACGTTGACTGGACATTGCCAAAGTTACATAGCCATTTCATTTCACTGTAAATCTAAATCTAAATGGTACGATACGACAAGGGAACGCAAGCGAGTGGAACGCTACCATCTACACAGCATCTTTAACCCCACTGCATTTTTAACTGATGCAAATTCACAATAATTAGAGAAACTAAGGTAAGGTACCATCACAAGCCTGTGCAAATTAAAGCGGAAACGTTTACAAGAATGGGACGATGGACTTGGTTTATACAGTTATAAATATAAGAGAATATATATAGGTAGTGGGGAACAAACAGAGCAGTACTACTTACAATAGGACAGCTGTATACTTGTATACTCAGGAACACCATTTACACCAAGGAGAAGAAAGGCATCCAAACAGCCATGAAGAACTTGGAGAAAAAAAAGTCTGAAAACACATCAACCAAGTTTAGTCAGGTAGTTACAAACACAACAACGAAAGACTGACCTTTTTTTCTTAACCGTTAGCTCCTGCCTCTGCTCGTGGATCAGCAGTGTGAGCTGTCTGTTTACGTTTTTTATTTCCTATTATTATTTTGTAGGATTTTAAGACCCAGCTCGTTAAAGCAAACCAGTGTTCATTGGATGACCGGTAAACGGATTGGATTATGCGGATATGAGTGTTTTTGAGTGATTTTAATAGACTGTTACGTGTTGCCAGTTAGAGGTATTTCAACTGCACACCCTAACCTTCTTGATGTAAATGCAAAGGACCTGCACATCAGATTAACTAGTATTTGGGTAATAATTCCACCACACACGCAAATGGATAGGTTATTCACTGCACCATTATCTTAATTAAGGGTTTAAATTGGCTTAAAAAGAAAGGGGGATTTCGAATCAGAAAATTCGGGACTGCACCGCGCTCACAAAGCCATTGCCTTTAAATAAAGGACTGCATGCCATTCAAAAAGTTTTTTCCCCCTAATCATATGTGACTCCCTCCTGGCAGGTATGGCCGGGCAGCCGGGTCGGATTCACCCGGCGTTTTTTGCTTACCTCGCCTGGACGTGAGTATAAACAGGCCTGCTGCTGTAAGAGGTGCTTACAGAACAAGAATCCTAAATATCAGAACTGTGTTCACTCAGCAGTCCCGAGCAACTGAGATACAGATTAATGGAATCAATACGGCCGCAGCAGTGCTTCCAAATGTACGAAGATAAAGCAGCAAGCTGTCACATTTACATTTTAACTGGGATCCTGCGGGGGAGAATATCGTTTCTGATAGTCAACAGTCAGCAGCTTTGCACAGAGCTAAATACTGGCATCGTGGATGCAGCCATAATTATTATTTACATATCCAACTACACTGTTTACTGTGCTCCCATTAAAGGCTTAGTCAGTGTTTTTAGCGCGAGCCAGCAAAAACAAATACATTCACTCCCTGCAGTGTTCCCTCCAACCCATGTCCAGAAACATGTGCACTCGTAATGTTATTGAGTCTCTCTCTGGTCTTTCTAGGCATGGAGAAAGGAAAGCAAACAACCCACACACACCCACACACACCCACACACACACACACACACACACACACGCACACACACAGACTTCTGCTCCTGAAATCTAAATGGTGTTTGGGGGGGTTTACAAAAGAAAGGAGGTATCTGTTCTCCTCCAGGTCTTTTCGTGCTCTGTTTAAACAGGCTGGAATTTGAGGTCTGACAACAAACATTGGCTCTCCAGGACAATTTCGTCTAGTTATCATGGTCTAATACCCGAAAAGGAAATGGACAGACTATTGACACACTTAAAACAGAAGGTCATCTTGGTGAAAAATAGTGCTTTTCAAAAGAAAATGGTATCAGGCTGGGTGAATTTCCCAAAAGCATCGTAACTCACAGCAAGGATCACGTTAAACAGATCATCTTAACGATAGCTTTTGGAAAGTGGACGCTGCAGCCAAATAGCTAAGTGTAAATAAGACATGAAATCATTGTCAGGAGGTGCATATAATCGCAGCCACCACTAGGTGTGCTATTATACGCTATAGACGCCCAAGCATAGTTTTCAAGCCAGCACGGCCATGCTGTTTTTGACCAGAGAGGGCAGGAGAGGGGCAAAATGCAAGCCATCGTGTTATTTTTATAAAAACTTGCCAGAATGCTCTGTGAGCTAATGAGCTCCCAGTTCTTTACGCTTATAGGCCTGTGTGTAAAAGAATGGAAAATGCCATTGTTCACAGCTGGACCTTTGTAGAGGGGCAGTCCGAGAATGATAAATGTAAGTGTGTGAATATTTTGAAAAGAAAAGGATAAAAGAAAGCAACCTGTAAATACCGAACTGAGAGTAAAAGTCACAGGGTTTAAAGTTTAAAGAATGAAATGAGAGCGAAATAATAGGTAATAGATAATAAGGAAATAAGATTTATAACAGTTAGCAAGTGATATTCAATTCAATTTCAGCTCAATTCAACTTTATTTGTATAGCACTTTTTATAATAGGCATTGTCACAATGAAGCTCTACCTAATGAGCAAGCCAAATGGTGACAGTGGCAAGGAAAAATTCCCTGAGATACCTTCTGAGGACTCAGAAGGGAAACCCATCCTCATTTGGGTAATAAACATAATTAACATTATACATGAAAACATGTGGGACTGTGGTAGCCTATCGGTTAAGGTACTGGACTATGGACCAGAGGGTCCAGGGTTCAAATCCCACCTCTGCCACAGTTGGGCCACTGAGCAAGGCCCTTAACCCACAATTGCTTAGATTGTAAGACTGTATTCATTGTAAGGGCGTCTGCTAAATTCCATAAATGTAAATGTAAAACATTTAAATGAAAACATGTAGAGATGGGGGAGGGAGCATTTTCAGCATGGCTGGTCAGTCCGTCTGATATCATCTCCCACAGCAGGGTCACCGTTGGAGTGGAAACCTCGGCAGAAAGAGGAAATTAAATATAGATTAGAAAATTGTGTTTAGAGAGTTATATTGAGGAGGCACCATACAATCTTAGCAATTGTGAGTTAGGGGTCTTGCTCAAGGACCCAGTGGTGGCAGCTTCTACCACCAAGCTACCATCTATCAGACTCATGAACAATCAGAGTCTGGTGTGAACAACTGCACACATAAATAACTGCACACATGAATGACTGGACTAAAACCTGTATATTGTTTATCATTGTCTTGCACATGCTACTTACATGCTAACATGAGGTTAAAATGACAATAAAACCACTTGAACTTAACCTTGAATTTGGATCCTGGACCTTTTGGTGCCTAGTCCAGTCCCTTAACCGCTAATCCACTACAGTCCCATGTTCATGAAGTACGGACTGCGAGTCAAGAACTTATTCTGAAGGAAAGGAACCCATTTAAAGTTGTATCTGAGGAAAAAGTTTTGTTTGTGGACACCGATTTGAATCCCTCATTGTTGGCAGATGCCATTTTGTCCATAGGCACTGCGTCTCAGAGGCGTTCCCGCTCTAAATCAAATCCCAAGTGTCCAAGGTCAAGCACACGCTCACTCTCTTGTGATTATCTCGAATATAATAACCTACATAAATAGCTATAAGGGAAGGACAATCAGATGCCCTTATCCAGAGCGACTTACAATTAATACAGCCTTACAATTCAAGCAATTGTGGGACCCAACTGTGGCAGCTTGGAATAGGTGGGATTTGAACCCAGGACCATCAGGTCCAGAGTCCAGTACCTTAACGGCTAGGCCACCACAGTCCTGTTAAACGTTTCCGAACATTCCTCTATAAGAAGTCCAACAATAATCCTAAATTGCACGGTTATGAGCGTTGTGGTGCACTTTCCTGTGTAATCCGTCATAGTCACCCTGAAACGAAATTACAGCAAAAATGTGTGTAATAATAGTGTAATTTTGTTCTCTTCAGCCCCCCCCTTCTCTCCTGCTTCAAATGTTGTACTCTTCCATTGCCAAGGCTCACATTTTCACATTTTGACTGGGACATGAGAAAGCAGCTGGGTCTTTGTGTTTGGAGTGTCTCCAGGTAATCAGCAGTGCATCCTCTTACCCACAGTGCTTCAGCTCAGCGAAATGATTGAATGCATTAGCTCTGAATGGCAAACCATTGCTTATGCCTCTCGCGCAAACAAGCCCATCCACGCTATTATCCATCTCCATAGCTACCTCCCAGTTAGAGCCCCCGGCATGTGCAAATCTGGAAAATATATATTTACGTGTCAAAACGTTTCATCAAAGGAGAATGAAGATATTATTTGGTGTATTTGGAATAACCGGACGTTTGAGGGCCTCCTCGCGAGATCAATTTCCCAGTAAAAGGAGAGTGATATTTGGGTTTCATTAGATGTGAAATTGGACTAGTGGTGCCTTCCAGATTTAAGACTCCCCAGAGGAAAATGGTTGTTTTAACCTTAATGATACAGACATGAGCTCAGTCACGTTCTCGGATGCGTTTGATCTGCATATCAAGCAGGTCAAAAAACAAATAGATGAAAAATTTTATACAGTAGCTCAGTTTGAAAAAATGTAGACATACACGCCGGAGCACAACCAAACAACAATCGTGTGTCCTTGTAGAATGTCTCATTAAGGAAAAACACGGTCATTAATATAGAATGGTCTTTCTTTGCGCTTCATGGTAGGTCTTTCTTCAAATTTGGATCAGGATTCTTTGTGTTCAAGCGCAAAAGCATATCACTGATGTTACCTGATAAGGCTTGGCTCTCTAAAGCTTGAATTTGAGTTTAGATTTTCCCTCCTAAGTACATAAAGTAATCTCTCTAAAGCCAGTTTAAGCCTGTGTGGTACAGGGTCAAAGCATGGTTAACGCATTCAAGCCTGTGGCTTAATACCTAAGTTACATCCATCAGGACAAATCCTCCCTGGAACCAAGCAGAACCTGGCTGATGATCTGATGGTCCACAAATGAATGTAAAACCCCCTGGTCCCCAGAACTGTTCACCAGTGTCCATCACGGACTACGTCAGGGTGTCAAACACAATTCCTGTACGGCTGGAGGTCTGCTCTTCAGTGATTAGATTTCTCTTACAGAACACAGTCCATAAAGGCCTGGAATCGAACATCTCTGCATTACGCGGCTGTTGCAGGGTCCTCATACATGTGGCATTTTTAGCTAAATAGATACCAGAGATAAAAGAAATAAAGTCTGAACACATAATGCATTTTATAATGACTGATGGACAGATGAGGCTCAGAATTAAAAGGTTTGATTGATACAGCCATGTTTTTTTGCTTTACAGAAGAGCACACTTTTATTTCATTGGCAGTCTCACACATTCTCTACTGTCAGAAGCCCTAAGGATCACCAGCTCCGGTAAAGAATCCACACAGCTCTGTCAAACCTACTAAAAAATGACAAAATAAAATTTAAACACTGCTCTATACTGTCTGTAATTACGAATATTATAGAATTAACCATAACAATTCGTGACGTGTAATGAAGTACGTTCAACTCAGAGCAGCCGTTAGGACTATTCTAAAGACCTGTGACCGATAGGGGTCGAAAACGATTTATCAGAACAATTTAGATCGCTTTTTATTTAAACACCAAACTACTAAGCCTTAAAAATTTATCTACATTTTTTTAAACGTACAAACGATCGAAACGTGTTATTTCCCTTCGTCTTTGCAAATAGGAAACGCCCAGAGCGCATGCAACGCTTGATCTTCCACCCCTTTTAATTGCGTCAAATGGTTCGGTCCATCCTTAAAACAGGTGAGAATCGGTTCACAATTGTTTGCTCTACACGATACGACCTGAGAGCGGCTTGGTATGGTGTTTTGAAAATAATAATAATAATAAATTGTAGAAATACAGAAATGGAAAACAAAAATAAGAGAAAGAGAGAGAGAGAAAGATAAGGTTGATAATGAGAGCGTTTACTTAATATTTCTAAGCAGAAAGGTGTAGTTTGTGAGCGGCGAAAATTAATCTGCTAGCTTAGGACGCCGTTTAACCGACTAGTTGACATTTAGCACACAAAACAAACAAATAAACTATTTATTGTTGAGCAAAATATCCTGCACTTGCAAACTGTGGTATATCATTTAAAACGTTAATAAAGACTCAATAACCAAAAAACTTTAAACTTTTTAAACTTTGCGAACATTTTAATTCGAATTTGTCAGTTGCCCCTGCTTTCTAACGTTACAACGTAACATGTTACACTACAGTGTCACTCTATATCCCATAATAGTTTTCTTTCTCATAAGGAGTCCACAATTTTCCACAATTTCTCTCAAATACAGCATTTGTGTCCTGTGTTCCCAGGTTTGGGAATATGTTTCCATAATTATGGGACCTACCTCAAGTCTGTGCCATGTTCAATAGCAAGCTGATCTTCTGAAGATCATGGGAAGACCAAAAGTAAGTTTTCTTGTTTATTCCTGTAAATTTGATTATAATGTGACTATAACTATTTCAGTGAAGGTCAGTCTAACTCGTTACCTACATCTTTTCAGATGTTCATGATTTCTTGTAGTCTGTAGGGTTATGCTTTAGCATGTTCACAAAAAAAAATCTATATATGTGCATGTATGAATATATAGTCAATTCCAATTAATAGGACCACCGGTTGATGGGACCAGCCGCTTATTCCTAAAGTACTGAAACAAATCCTATTATATACGTGTAATGTTATTTGCTTATTTGGACCAAAATTCCGCTTAATCG
>JAUZSU010005107.1:0-11399 GCA_034780255.1 Parotocinclus maculicauda
ATTTAATACAATTTGGAATAAGGCTGTAACGTAACAAAATGTGGAAAAAGTGAAGCGCTGTGAATACTTTCCGGATGGACTGTACATCGTGTTATGAGATACACTGTATAACTGATTGAGATATAAGAAATAATATGAGATATAAAAAAATTATAAATTAATGTGGTTCTCTATAGCCCAGGCCTCCTAAGCACCAAAATGTGTATCTGCTTCTTTACATTTTGCATCTTCCTTTCTTGTTCATTTCATAATAATATTCATAACCAATCTGACAACTTAAATTCAGAATAAAACAGTTCATTATTTGTGAGAGCTTGAGCAGTTTGAATTAATTCAGAAGATATGTGCCAGTTTAATGCTTTATTTAAGCTCACCAGACAAAAATTAGTCACCTGTGACTGAAACATACCTAACTAGCGTGTAATACCCCTGTGAGCTATGAGTCAATTTGGCATGGACTAGACACATTTCTGGATGTAGGCAACATCAATGTTCAGCCACACTTGCTTCAAATATTATAAAGTTTGTCAAGATTTTGTGGATGAGTCTCATTGTTCCAGGTAAGAACCAATGTGCAGTGGGACACACAAGAGAACAGATCCGGAAAAAAAGTTATAAAAAAGTTATATTAAGTGCAGTTTTATTTACAACAAACGTCAGGTGCGCAGGTGCATTTGATGAGTCTGGTGCAGTGAGCCTGAATGGTGGTGATCCGAGGCAAATTATTGGGAAGAGGCACGCAGTGGTAATCCAAAAGCCGGCATAGGAAGCAGAGTTGTACTCGTGATTGTAATCGCACTGATAGGTTGTCGGGATCTGGCAAGCTTGAAGACAAACCAGCAGTCACACTCCAAGCCACTTCTTAAGCAGAACATGCTGATTGCTCATTGATGGTCTGCAGGTGTGCGCAGAAATGAGCCGCCGTGATCTATTGACTGATCTGGAAAAGGCATGTCTCGTTGCAGGATCCGAATACCAGTACAATATGCCTCTAATGCTGTACCATACAAATATAATACAGAAACAATGGAAACACATATACTAGGAAAATGGGATGAAAGAAGCGATTTACATGGCACACCCCTAACATTCCTGTAGGACTGTACACTTTTATACACCTGCAAATTCAGCTGCTACTTTCACAATGTGGCCTATGGCCTTTAACCCATTTTGCACATATCTAATGACTGCACTTAATGACCTCTCCTCACTCCATTATGAATCCCATCACACACCATGCCAGGTGTTAATACCATAAACACACCATGTGCAAGTGCTTAAATTTACTATCACTTTAAACACACAAGGTGACTTATGTTTTGTCTGGGGAGTGTAGAAAATGTATCTTAGAAAGTGAACATTGGTGTTATTTTTTTGTGCAGCCTCATATTTGTTAAAACCAATAATTAACTACCAACAGCGATTATAGTCGAGGGTAAGACTGTTCAGTGGCTGTTTGGGCAGGAGGTACACAAGCACATTGTTTTACATTTAGATGTGTTTTTTTTCCCTCTTCTTCATTGTGTTCCAATCCTTCATTTCTTAATTTCTTTATTGTGCTCAGAGAGTTCTCTAAAGAGCGTGAAAAGGCAAAGGCACGTGGAGATTTCCAGAAGTTGCGAGAAAAACAGCAGCTGGAGGAGGATCTAAAGGGCTACCTTGACTGGATCACACAAGCAGAGGACATTGATCCAGAGAATGATGAGGAAGGACTTGATGATGACAAAACCAGAAACCGTGAGTAGATCCATTGCAAAAAATACTTCAACGTCAACACATACATTTGGGGGACTAACCATTTATCAGTATTACTGTCCCCCAACCCACTCGTCCAGTATCCCAGCTACCATTCTAAATTCCTAGAGCATGTGGTTGATTCTTAATTACTGCAGCATCTGCAAGCACATAGCCTTTATAAATCATTTTAATCTGGTTTTCGTTTCAAACATAGTACTGAAACTGTCCTTTTATTTATTGTAAATGACCTGTTGTGCAAGGGACTCGTCTCTCTGCTCTTTCTCCTACTCCTCACGGCAACCTTCAATACATATGCTGAATAATTCTACAAGTTTTAAGATCTCTTGCTCAAAATAGATTTTTCCAGTTCAGTAATATTAAAGAGACCTGTGGTGCCCCTCAATGTCTGATTGGCAATCTAAAACCTAAAGACACTTTCCTTTACTAGCTTAATAATCCCAGGTGCACAATTTAGAATCTCTATAATTAAAATGTTATATTTTATATTTTTTCATTATTTAATATAGGGGCCAAATCATGACCTTCTAGAGTTGTGAACCAAGGGCCTGTCATTTCCATTATCACAAATCTCTTATTACATTATGCCTGTATAGGCAATCACACTTACCAGAATTTTCCTATGGGCAATCACACTAATTAGAAGCATCCAGGCCTCCTTGAGTTTTAAGTTTCTGTTGCATAAGTAATTTGATTCTTGGTGGTTGTTTTGTTAATCTTTTAGTGTGGCCTTAATATGTGGCCTACATAATTTGTACAGACATTGAATTAATTTTATAAACGATTCCCTAAAGCCTAGTTTTTGTAATGTAGCGAATAGAATTGAAACAGTTTACTTTATTGAAAGTTTTTTCAGCAGCTAGTGTGACTATGGCAGTTTCTACTTGGAGTGACATGTAATGTATCAGAATTATTATCTGTGCATATTAGTGGATGAATAAATTTGATAAAGCCAGCTTGATAAGACTGTATCAATGATGAAAATAATTGCCTCTAGCAGTTAACGTCTTGCTGATTATTTTTGTGTCTATGTTGAAGAGTGTTATCGGATGGTAACATAAGTGTGAGATAGTATTCTTTTTGGGTTTTAATTTGAGTAAAATTGTTGCTGTGTCAATGTTAACCTGAAGTATTATATACTGCTCACAAGAAATAGTGAATAATAATGAAAAATAATTTTGTTTTACTTGTTTTACTTGTTTTGTTTTTTGTTCGTTTATCGTTTTGTTGAAAACAGGGGTTAGTATAGGCTAGAAATGCTTATAAAATTCAGAAGGAAATCAATCAGGTCCTGGTGCTTTATTGTTGGACATCTGGTTAAGTTTACATTTACATTTATGAAATTTAGCAGACACCCTTATCCAGAGCGACTTACAACTGATAGTCTTACAATTCAAGCAATGGTGGATTAAGGACCTTGCCTAAGGACCCAACTGTGGTTATTTTGGCAGAGGTGGGATTTGAACCCTGGACCTTTTATGGGATCCAATGGATCCTAGAGGCAAAATAGAGGGGATCCCAAAATGCAGAATACACAGACTGCCAACGACTAGAGTAAGCAGAAGATTTATTTACAAATATAAAAGCAAACCAAATGACAGATAGTGACGAGGTCGAGTCCCAGACACTGGTCAGAACTGGGGGCCAGCTTCTTGGACTCGACGTGTAACTGAATATTTTGAGCCAAGAGCCAGACAGCTTGGCCTAGAGAATAGGTGGGACCAGGTCTCCGACGGTGGTTGGCCGAGCGCTGAGCCGATCCACAGGCCTTGAGGAGGGCCGCTCTGGTCCTGTTCCATGTCCTGCGGCAGCGACGTAGATGGTGGGTGACCGAAGGGACAGCCACTCCAGTCTCCTGGTCGGCGAGGAGAGGAGGGGGGGTATCCCAGAGGCGCCTTGAACGGAGAAAAACCCGTGGCGGAATTCGTGAGGGTGTTGCGCACATACTCGGCCCTGACCAACTGGGAGCTCCCCTTGCTGGGGTCCTTGGCAGATAGGCAGCGCAGAGTGGTTGGCTCCTTGTTGGCTCGTTCAGGCTGTCCGTTGGCCTGTGGGTGGAAACCAGAGATGAGGCTTACCGTGGCACTGATAGACTTCCCAACTTTGGGAAAGCGAAGCCGACATAATACAAGGAAAGAATGGCCCGCTAGAGAGACATTTGAAATCATTGAAAATAATATTAAGATTAAACCACTTGTTAATCTTCAGAAAGTAAATTTGGGCAAAATCAGCTAAAATAATTAGGCAGTACATTTTATTTTCCAACGTAAATCAGTATTATAATTTGAAGGGTATGGTAATGTGAGGATTAAACAAACGGACAAGATATCTGACCATAAATATTTATGATATTCACTAAAGAGGCTGGCCAAAGCGGTGTAACTCCTTTCTAATTTGACTTTTATAACGGACAACTGGGCCCTATCCGACTACGGTCACGCCAATCAGGCACTAAAATTTTTTGGTCTCGCTATCAGGCGCAAAAGAGCAATCAGCTCTGATAGACGTGTGACCACAGGAATAAATGTTGGGTAAACGAAGCTTTTCTTTATTTTCCACATTACCTTGAGAGTACCATACTGTATGTACACAATAGATACTGGGTGGCAGTTATTTAAATCAGTGAGGCCCTCCAACTGATGAACTGGGGCCCCAGTTCCGATACGATGTTCGTGGGTATACTATAAATCTTAAAGACTTCATTAAATAGAATATCTGCCATTTCTATGGATGTAGGGAGCTTGACTAGGGTAATAATGCGGACAGCTTTAGAGAACTTGTCAATAACAGTCAGTACAACAGTCTTACCGTTGGACTCGGGAAGCCCCATAACAAAGTCGGCCGCTATGTGGGATTATGGCCGACCAGGAACAGGTAAGGGCTGGAGAAGTCCCGCCAAGGGCTAGTGGGAGCTCTTGCTCCGAGCACATGTGGTACAGGCAGCCATGAAAACCTTGATGTTGAATCCATGGACGGTCACCAAAAGCATTTCTGGAGGAGGGCCATGGTGCAGTGCCTACCCGGGTAACAGGCAAATCTGGCAGTGCCTTTATGTTCCCCCACTGAATGACAAACCCAAGAAAATTCACAGTGTGCACGTGAAACTCACACTTCTCAGCTTTTACAAACAGCTGGTTCTTAAGCAGGCGGGTAAGGACCTGACGTGCTGTACGTGTTCCTCCTTAGTCCGGGAAAACACTATCGTCCAGATAGACGAACACAACCCGGTTAATAAAGTCTCTGAGCACGTCGTTCACCAGGGCTTGGAACATGGTTGGGGAGTTAGTGAGGCCGAAGGGCATGACCCTGTATTTGAAATGGCCCAACGTGGTATTAAACGCAGTCTTCCATTCGTCCTCTTTTCTTATGTGGACCAGGTGGTAAGCGTTCCACAGATCGAGCTTCGAGAAGATAGTAGCCCCTTGCAGGAGGTCGAACGCCGAAGAGATGAGGGGCAGCGGGTATCTGTTACGTTTGGTGACGACGTTCAAACCCCGGCAATTAATACAGGGCCAATTTTCAGCACTATGGACAAGACAGCTGCTTCTTGTTTTCTTGTTTACTGTTCTCCTTGTGCTGCTTTTCCCTGTTTCTGGATATCCTGGTGTTAAAGCTCATATTAGGGATCAGCAGTTATAGCTTAGTAGCACAGTGTTAGGCCTGTTGATCAAGATAATTTTAACTATAGCTTTTCCTCTTTTTATATTGTCTGCACACAGTGAGTATTCCAGCTAGCGAGAATGAGTCTGTGAACACCAGTAATGCTCCAACTGGAGATATGGATGGAGAAACCCTATGTACCCGCCTAGCGTAAGTCCATTTTGCACTACGTCTTCTTCCACTTTTATTCTTCATATTAGTCTTCTTATTTTCCCTCCACAGGCCACTGACTGGTTTTGTATTCTCTTGAATTATGAACCTTGCCTTTTTGTTTCCAATCCTTGAAGTTTGCATCTGTAATGTTTAATTATTCCGAAGTAAAAACACTGGACAATCTGGCCAGTTTACCATACGCTGGCATGCTTGAAGACCTACAGTGCAATTTTGGTTTTGGGAATGGCACACCTGTAGAGTGATTACTAGTCGTGCCGAGTGCAGAACCCAACATTGCATTGCATAATCAATACCTTTATTATAAGGTAAAGTTATGGCCAAAAGTTTTAAGAATGGCACAAATGTTGTTGTTTTTTCACAAAGTTTGCTGCATCAGTTTTATTGATGGCAATTTGTATTAACTCTAGATTGTAAAGAGTGATCAGATGAAATGCTATTAATTACAAACTCATTCCCTGCCATGAAAATGACCTTATCACAAAAAATACTGCATTACAGCCACTGCATTTCAGCTCTACAAAACGGCCTGCTAACATAATTTCAGTGATAATCTCATTAGCTCGGGGGAGAGGGTTAATGAGGACAAAACAGCAGAAATGAGTCTGTCATGCTAATTAGAAAAACAGACTGGTTGCTTTAAAAGGGTAGTGGTGCTTTTAAGTTGTTTTCTGTTAATCATGTGTATCTCCAAGGAAACATGCATGTGCAGTCATTAGTGCACCATGAAAAAATGATAATCAGTGAAAAAAACATTGGAATTTTGAGTCCATAGTCAAGAAACTTAACAGGAAAGTCCCATTGAGAACCTATGGTAAGTCCTCAACAGAGGGTGGGCAAACAAAAATCCAGAAACTGTGATCAACTCCAAGCGCTAATTAGGCAAGAATGGGTTGCCATCATTCAACATTTTGGCCAGAACCTGTTATCTAGCATGCTGGGATGAATTACAGTAGTCTTGAAGGAGAAGCGTCAACACTTTAAATAAAACCTCTGGAATGCTTATAATTGTACTACATTGTACAAGATAAAAATCTGATTAAAGGTCCTAAAAAAAACTTTTATTTGACGCATCATACTTTGCGAAAACCATTTGTGCAATTCTCAAAACTTCTGTCCATGGCTGTATATGAAGAGCTGTGTCAGTGCACCAAGAATCTAACTAAAAAAGCCACATGGTACAATCACAAAAAATGTTTTGTGTGAGGGCATCTTATATAGTGTTTTTTACGAAAGCATGGCTGGGCACATTTTGCTTTGAAGCACAGTGTGAGAGCAGACCAATTAGATTCAAGAGGGAGCACATTATTGGACTCAGTGTGACCCTTTATGCTGTTATATAGAGTAACATCAAGACATTTTTAACGCAAGTTTTAAAGATGTAAAACTAGGATTTACCATTAACTTACATACCTTTAATAGAACCATATTATTTGCAATGTTGTTTTTCTTTTTAAAATAAAGAATCTCTGATAGGAAATAATGACTTGCTTTGAAATAGCTGATTTGCATTGCCTGAAGTAGGGCCTGAGATTGAGCCCTCGGGGGATCAGACACTTAGCGTACCATGCCAAACACAGCTGATTTATCCAGGACATATTTATGCCTGTGCCCTGTGCACTCATCATGTAAGAGAGTACGTATATGTATGTGTGCCCTGCAAGAGATTAGCATTCTGTCTAGGGTTGGTTCTCAACTTGCACCCAGTGCTGCAAGTGTAGCAAAGGTTGAATCAGCACAACATTTTATGTGTAAGACCACTGGTTCTTGAATGAGGTACTTTGTATGTCACTGATTATTTAATGTGTTTGTTATTTACATTCACTAAGCACTTTATAAAGCACGCTGGTACATCCTCTTGATAATGCAATTATCATCCAAAATCATGCAGGTACAAGCCAGAAGCTTCAAAATATTGTATATCATGAACAGATTAGCTAGAGTTTATTCAGAATGTTGGAGTAAGAAAATAAATTCTAATGAGAGGCAGCTTGGTGAACTGAAATCTTTGTCAGAATTGCCAGATTGCTTCAAGCTGAAAGAACTTAGAATACCACTCTGTACAATTGTGGTGTGCAGGTAAGCAACTACTTAAGGTGAATGGGCTACAAGAGAAGAAGAAGATCAAGTAGGGTCAGCCCGGAAAGCTGAGGCAGCAGTGGATACAGGTTTAGATTCTGACTCAGATTCAGATGTATTCTGATTCATTTGCAGTAATTATTGGACACCTATACTGGTATTATCAATATAATATAAAATAAAAAATAAGATGAAATGTAATTTTTTCCATTTCATTTATCATATAGAAGCACTTTGTAGGTATGCAATATAGGTAGGTATGTGAAGAAAAAAAGCTTGTAGTAAAATTATTACTTTCCTTTCGGATCACATGATTTCAGCATAATAGAGTACTTATCACAAGTAGTACCTGAGAGAAGTTTCTTAGGTCTGTTTTAGTAAAATGAATTAAACCACATAAATCTTTGTTCACAATAAGTAGACGTATGTTGTCACATACTGTTTTTGGCCCAGAGGACACAATGTCAATGATATCCAAAAACTATTTGAAATATTTTGTCAGACCACAGGACACTTTTCCAGAAGCCGGTGGAGTTTCTTGGTGATGTTGATATATGGCTTTTGCTTTGCATGGTAGAGTTTTAACTTGCACTTTTAGATGGAGCCACAAACTGTTCACTGACAATGGTTTTCTGAAGTGTTCCTGTGCCCATGTGGTAATATCCGTTATAGAATTATGTCAGTTTTTAATGCAGTGCTGCCTGAGGGATCAAAGGTCACCGGCATTCAATGTTGGTTTTCTCCAGATTCCCTTTTGATGATATTATGGACTGTAGATGATGGAATCCCTACACTGCTGGATAATCTGATCCTGTCCATGCCCCATCACTGTCAGTGTGTTTTGGCAGTCTTTGGTGACCATACACCCTACTGAACATTTTTTTAATCACCTCATGTTCATTTCGAAATATACCCTAATTTATGTGAGCAATATATATATATACAAGAAAATTACAAAAACATCTTTCAATTGATAAATCATCTCTATTGTGATGATCATTTTTTTTGTCACCAACTACCATTATTTCTTGCCTTTATTTGCTCTTTGTCTGTGATTGTGTCTCTGTGGTTTCCATTTTCCTGTCACAAGTCACAAGAGGGCACTGATTCAGTATAGCATGCTAATGGATATCACACTTGATTATGTGTTTGCTGTGCCGAGCTTGGAGCTGCTGATTGCATCTCCTATCTCACTCCTTGGTGACAATGTCATTCATGATGTAATGTCCTTGTTTTGTTTGTATAATTCATTCTGTTTTTCATTCCAGAAATAGGATCTCCAAATCCAAATTCAGGTTAGTAAATGTACTCTGAAAACCGGATTTGCCATCTTATGACCTCTGTAAAACATTTCATGTATGCATTTGCCTGTCTGTTCATTCTGTCTTCTGCTTTTTTTTATTGTGTCCTAATAAAAATTTGACAGTTACTAAAGCCATCTGAAACTGCTCAAAGACATTAGCAGTCTGGCTGTTTCCTTCCTTTTTATGATTAGAAGTGTAACATTTAGCATCCAAATCTTTAAAGAATATTGCATTCTGAAAATAAAATGAGTTGTTCTATCTTTTCTCTGTGTCTGACTCATAGTCGATATTCACGTCGTTGGAATCGTCTGTGCCGGCGAAAATGTCGGGCTGCTGTGAAGTCAAATGTCTTTTACTGGCTGGTGATTTTCTTAGTGTTCCTGAATACTCTCACCATTGCTTCTGAACACCATCAACAACCACAGTGGCTGACTGATGTACAAGGTAATCAACAATTTGACATTTCTTTAATAGATAATGATGGAGTATATAGAAAGAAAATGGTATGATTCAGTTCAGACTATTGCCAGCCACTAGACACTATAGGCAAAGCTACAATCCTTAGCTTGCACTTATTATTATGCATGTTTTTTTGAGAACAGGTTTGGATTAATGCGATGTGGATAAAACAGGCATAGATCCTACACATGCCTTTTATATGCTAGAGTACATGTTAAGGAGGGCTATGAAAGTCCTATACTATGAAATGCATCCGTTTGCATATTCTTTCCCCCAAATTACATTTTCACTGCTGTGTCAGTGGGATTTCAGAAGTGGATGTTCTGGGCTTCTAAATATAAGGTTTCGTAAAGATCAATACTTATTCTGATACTTATATTAAGCAATGGCAACCATTTTAAACCATGTGCTAAGGACCTCTGTGTGACATGTAGAATTTCCAGTTTAAATACCATATAAAATCAACTGTTTGCTTCTAGTAAACCTGAGGATAAATTGATATTCAAATTCAAGTCCTATTTATTTGTATAACACAGTTTACAAATAGATATTGTCTCAAAGCATATTCATAAGAGTCAAAATTTAGAAACAGATGTGACAGTGGCAAGGTTAAATGGCTAGAGACTGATAAGAAATACTGAGAGGAACCCTGCTCATACGGGTAAGCCAGCCTTCTTTAGGTGAGACTGGAAAACAAGGATAGTTAAACAGTAGTAAGTGTAAACATTCGTTTGAAGCAGTAAATATGTGTAAGAGTGAAAATGCTGATGGAAAAAAATCTAAGGTTTTGCTATGATATCATGAAAGCAGTTCTCGGAGTGGAAAGAAGCGTGAACCAAGGCAACAGGCTTAGGAAATGGTAGTGCTAGACAATCTTGTAAACAGTGGATTGGAAAAACGGATAAACAACCAGCAAGAAAACCGCTTGGTATGCTCATAGAAAGTAGAGGCAATACTTCACAACAAGCAAGTCAAGACACAAACAGCAGTCACATAGGTCAGGTGAATCTTGGGAAACTTGAGTCTTGAGCATCTGTGTGAATGGAGAGCAAGTCCAGGTGCATGGCAGGATGAAAGTTTTGTCAGCTAACTTGTTTCAGTCAGTTACAATGCAGTAATTCAGTATTCAGATAGGCCTGGGAAATGTTTCAGAATGTTTTAAAATGTTTTTCAGATTTTTGCAACTAATGTTTAAACAGTTTTTTACACAAGTCTTAAAAGTTGATAAAATAAGCCATTTATACAAATTAGAGAACTATATTATACTTGATCATTAATTTATTGAGAAAAATACCAGAATATCAAACAAAGAGAACATATTTTTAAAATAACTGAAATCAAATATAATAATATGTATTGTAATATTTTAGAGAAAATGTAATAAATATTAAGACAAAATAAAATTACTTTACACTGATACACAGAGTCACTTTAGGATAATGAGTCTTCAGCTGGAAGTCCTTGGAGGTGTAACGCGAGTGTGAAAAAGGTGGAACCAAACGCAGCATACAGAGACAAATACTGGCGTTTATTCAGATAAGCGGCAGGCAAAAACAGAGTCAAAAAACAGTCCAGGGCCATATACATAAGGCAAAAGGAGTAGGCGAACTTTACCAGAGGGGTGAGACGAAATTGGAGTCGGACAGACGAAGAGTGGATCGGAAACACGGTAAGACAGTAGTAAATATATCATGAAGATAGGAAACGAAAGAAAACGAAGTGGTAACTACGAGTGAATATAAGCGTGAGAACTAATGAGGGACAGGTGTGCGTGATTAGTAGGACGGTGATGAGGTGCGCGTGATCTGCTGGGTGTAATCGCCTGAGCAGTCAGTGTGTGTGACAGTGTGTGTGTGTGTGTGAGAGATTTTACATTTCCAGCATTTAGCAGACACTCTTATCCAGAGCGACTTACAATTGATACAGTCTTACAATCCAAGCAATTGTGGGTTAAGGGTCTTGCTCAAGGAC
>JAUZSU010005118.1:0-11399 GCA_034780255.1 Parotocinclus maculicauda
GTGTGTGTGTGTGTGTGTGTGTGTGTGTGTGTGTGTGTGTGTGTGTGTGTGTGTGTGTGTGTGTGTGTGTGTGGAATACTGCCAGTACACAGCTCTCTTTATGGTCCACCAGTAGGTGGGGCAGTATTTCAGGGTTTTTCTCTCTCTATCTATTAATTAACAATATTAACACTGATTATTAACAGATAAACGGATTATACGGCCAGGTGTAAATTATTGATGTTTAATTATTGAGCACACTGGTTCTACTAATTGCACATTAATACCAGCAATAGTACAACTTTTACTTGATTTCAACAAACCGGTTTAGCTGTGTTTACATCCCTGACAGGCTGGCGAATCGTGTTATGACCGACAGTTCCTTTGGATGGCGCTATTCCGCGTTGATTACTCCACATTAGCTTCAGTGCTTCTCACCAATGAAAGCGCGCAGGAACCAGAACCTTAGCTTTGAAAGCCCACAAATGAAACCCTGAGCGAATCAGCGAATAAACAAGCCGTCAGATCAACGCACGCGACACGGAACTGGACTTCGTTCCTCTTCGTTATGTGATTAGACGAATCTCGACCATGTTATTTCATCGGGCCAAGGCGTGATCGACGAGCGCTGGCGAACGGCAACAGGACCACAGGATCATCTGAAAACCCCCGATCAATTCATTTGTTAGCGGCAGAAGCGCACGGAGAGCATGGTGCAGGCGTCTGTGGAGCGCACATAAGGTTTCTATGCTGGCTTTCTCTACAGCAGTATTTAAATCTTTCATGGTTTTATGTTCGTTTTAGAGTGAATGTATACAACGCGTTGTTTAGCTTGCGCGTTCAGTTTCTACAGCACGTTTTGTTATCGAGCCCTGGAATGTCTCAATGTAAAATGTTCTACTGACAAAGTGAGAAATGATGTCAGAAGTAGCAGTTTATATTACAGCTTGACGAATTTATGGACAAGTTGGCTTGAAGCCTCATGTGGGTGGGTGGGTGATTTTGTGTGTGTGTGTGTGTGTGTGTGTGTGTGTATGTATGTATGTATGTATGTATGTATGTATGTATGTATGTATGTATGTGTGTGAGAATGTAAATGCATATATACACACACGGTAGATATTTGACCATGATTTTTTTCTAAGCAAACCGGAGTGAAACAGTGTACTATACATGACCTCCAGTTGCTAAATGCAGTTGGTCGGTATAACAGAACAAGAGCGACCAGATATACTTTATGTACAAATACACTGCTCACAGAAATGAGGGGATATTTCAAAATGTATTACCCTATAATGTTATTTCCCCTCATTTTTGTGAGCTCACCTATACAGATAGGAAACTGCCCTTGACCTGAATGGAAAGGTTGGTGTTTTGTTCAATACCGCACACAGAAACCTTACTTCTGCTGTTTGTAACCCAGCAGACCTCAGTCTTTCAGTCACTACCCAAAGCCCATACGACCATCACTGGGCCAAGTAGAAATGGACGTTGACTGATAAACAGAGAACCGTGTCCTCCTGTGGCCTCTGACTCGGGTGTGATTTCTCATCCCAGGCACTTTACGCTTGCATATAGCTGACCCCGTTCCATCCTAGCTGAGTCTTGATATCCTGTTATAGAATAGCAGTGGTTGCCATCCTGTGCTGTTGGGGTTTTTAAATGCACTGCTCACCCTTCATGTTGCAAGCATTGCCTGGGCTTGAGCCCAGATCATCTCACACGACACTGACATTTCCAGAGGCTGGCCGTATTGAAAACTGAGGCAGCTCTTATGGCATTAACGTTACTTTTTTGCTATATTAATGCAAAGAATAAATATCTAGACCTGTGCAGTGTTACTTGCAACTTGGATTAGGAGGTTTGATAGACAGTGTGGCCGTGCAGTTACCCAGTCCCTTCAGCTATGTAAATAACAACTGAATAAAATGGTAGGCTACTCATTGCAAATTCACAACCGCTTCTCATAACTCAACTCTGTGCATAAAGAGAAAGGAAAGCCCGGAACGGTTACGCAACAGCATATTCCAGGTAGCCTTGCAGTAGATGCTGATGATATCATCAGTTTTTTTTTAAATGCACAAAACTCGTTGGACAGGTTACAAAATGATGAAAGCACACGCCACTTCACCTTACATGTTAGAAAACGCTCGAGTTGACTTCTGAGGCCTTGAAACACTGAGTTTCTTCGCACGTGGTAATAAACATGAAACAAAAACAAATTAAGCGGTAAGGAGAAAACTACGACTTGATGATCCCCCTTACCATTCTCTTTCAGTAACACTTATAATAAATAACCGTGGTTTATTGGGCTGTTGGTATTGGGTTTGGCGGATAGATTGTGGCTTAAATTCATGTTTGTCCTTTTTTTAGTTAACTTAAGTTGCCTAACCTGTCACATACGTGGTCTCTGGTCTGTTCTGAAGCTGTGTGCAGGGCTTTGTGTTGAAAACAGTTACAAACTCTGATCCAAAGTTGCTTGCCAGAAAGCTAAAATAAGTCTTTAGTAACTAGTAGCTTATGCAGCTGTCACTGAGAAATGAATCCTGCTGGTTTTTGGCTACACACAGGCTATAAATGAGTGTTTTTATCTAGAGGTGCACTGATGCTATCTTTTCTTTCTGATGCCTGAACTCTGGATAATGACTAATACAGATGTACCCAACATGGGCGCTTTAACAAAATAAATAAATAGGCACACAATATTGGAGTGAAGCGATAGGATTGTTGGGGAAAGCTGTACCACAGTTTTTTTGGGACTCTGGTGGCCTGGCGGTTAAGGTACTGGACTATGGACCAGAAAGTCCAAGGTTCAAGTCCCACCTCTGACACAGTTGGGTCCATGAGCAAGGCCCTTAACCCACAATTGCTTGGATTGTAAAACTGTATGAATTGTAAGTCTGGATAAGGGCATCTCCTAAATGCTGTAAATGTACAGTTGAAAGGAGGCTCTAGTTACCCTGTTATGGAACCTATAGCCTGGATACAAGACGAGATACGGTTGGGCATGGAGGCAACCCGGTTCTTTTTAAAATTCTGTGGCATAATTACTTACAGTTGTTGGGCCTGTAGATCCTCGTCCATCACACCAGCAGTTGGGCAGTGGGCTGCTGACCGGAAAGGCAGTCCCATACTTGAACCCGTTCATCAAACAGAACTTGGATTCATCACTAAAAACAGCATAGTTCCAGTCCATGGCAGTCCTCATTTCCCAATCTTAGAATATTTAATTGGTGTGTTCATCTCAGTCAAGTTCTATTACAATACTTTCTTGTCCTTGTTACGTTTTATGCTAATAGATAAAGGTGCATGGACATTTCTGAAGGTGTTTGGAGTTTCAGTCTTTGGCTGAAGACATAGCCTTTAGTAAACACTACTATTTTTCATTTAAATGTTTTAATGGTTTCCAATGATTACACAATTGTCTAATCCCAATTATTTTTCAATATTTGTTAATTTTATTTTACACATGGGTATCTCAAGGTCCTTAAACAGCCAGACACTACACTCTTCATTAGACCAGCTTTCATTTTCCGTGACAGATGCTCCATTAAAACCAATAGCCCAAAGTGGATGGGTCCTACCTTCCTCATTTATTTGGCAGCATGGTGTAACATCAGTTATATGGAAACACTTTGGGGTTTACACCTTGTACACTGCACAAGAGCTGTTTGCAAATAAACACCAATAACAGAGAGTTGGAAAGGGCACCCCATATTGGAAAACCACGTGCTGGAAAGATCTATAGAACTCGGGTGTGGTAAATTTGGTGTTATCGCGCTCATACTGGTCACTGGAAGTTCAACATGGCACCCAGTGTCAGATATCTATGAGGATCTAAAATAACTAATTGCTGCTCTACATAAAGATGATCTAGCCTATAAGAAGATGCAGCTTGGTGGCCAAGACCATACAGATTCCATTCAGAACAGGTGGGAATGTCATGGTTTGGTACTGTATGAGTGCTGCTGGCTGTGTTGAGCTACAGTTCATTGAGGGAATTATGAATGCCAACATGCACTGTGACGGATTGAACCAGAGCATGATCTCCTTCCTTCTGAAACTGGGTCACAGACCAGTATTCCAACATGATTACAACCCCAAAGACATACCCGAGACGACCACTGCCTTGCTAAAGAAACTGAGGGTAAAGGTCAAGCGTGTCTCCAGACCTAAGGCAGTGCTGGAAAATAATGGTGGCCACACAAAACATTGGCACTTTGGGAACAATTTGGACATTTTCATTAATGGCTGTGTTAAGTTATTTTGAGGGAACAGCAAAAAATTTATGAGCTGTGGACTGACTACTTAACATTGTATTTACCTGGCATATCAGTATTGTCCGATAAAAATATAGAATAAAATTAGGGATGCTCCTATCACGTTTTATGCTGCCGATATTGATCACATGCCGGGGGCCTTCTTTTTATTCTCTGCAATGAACTTCGAAAAGTCCCTATACGCCGCCAAGTGTTTGTTCTTCAAATGACGTGTTAAATTAGTTGTGCTGAAGCATTTTAATGTGCTTCTCCCGCGAGGTATCCTTTTGTTGTAGGAGGCAAACTTTACATTACTCTCACAGACTGTGTAAAAGTTCCACATGGCAGACTTATTTGTTTATTATTATTGCTGCGGAAATCAATCAATATATATATATAGATATAGATATATATTGATAGATAGATATAGATAGATAGATAGAGAAGAGGGGGTACAGTGCAGTGAATGTCTCATTACATGTGTGTAAATGGGCCACAAAGCAGATAGTTATGCTTGTTAATGGCAAAAAGGAGTGACTGCATGGAAGTGCGATCACTGCCAAAGGCTATACTGTGGAGGAAACGGCAGAATCTGTAGGCGCGTCAAATTACGGTCATGAAATTAAAATTCCAGTCGTCTACATAAAATTTCATCAGAACTTGTGGAAGTATTGCATGCCAGGTACGTGCCAGTCCTAACAGGTTTCCTGTTTTAATTGCGCAATGGGTCAGATCACTAATTAACAATTAGACTGTACGTGAAAGTGCCTAGTGTTGTGTGGATGTTATCCTGTGTAGAGATGCACCAAATAAAGATTTTCTTCCCGTCTCTTAATCTAATACCTGTTCTGAGTTTTAATCTGATATTGTTTGAATACCTCCCTATGTTCAAAACGAGGCTTTAACTGAAGAAAAACGTAGCTTGCATAAGAATATTTCACAGCGCTTGTAAGCCCTAAGGACAAATGTAGCCCACGTTTGTTTGTAAGGGCACAGTCAGCTGGCAACAGCAGGCTTTTAGCAATTGGGGTGTGATGGGAGGTCATATGGGAGAACGTACTGGTTTGTTTGTTGGTTAGTTGGTGGATGTCATTAGAGTAGCGGTCTTGGTGTAAGTGTGTGGGGGTGGGAGTCAGAGATGACAACAGTCTCTTTGTTTCTTCAAGGCGTGTGAACGTGTCAGGGCCGGCCCGGGCTCACGTGATGTCCCCATCTCCTCATCCTTTGTTTGGCCAATCTGGGAGCCGCCCCTAATTGAATGGGATTATATCCCAGTGGGGGATTGATTCCAGGGGCCCAGTACTGGAACAATGTACACTCCGCCCATTTTCCCCGCCCCTCCTCTTGCTCCTGCCTTTCTCCAGCCAAAAGGTCCTGGTGCTTGGAAAGGGAAGATGATGGGACAGTCGCACTGCTAGAAACGAAACGCAAGTGGCTGCAGGGCGTGTTAAGTGTTTTGGCTGAATCTGTTTACGGCTAGTTTACAAGCGAACCTGGGTTTGGTATGTCTGCTGATCCTGATGATGTCAGTGCATCTATCTGAGCACCAGATCTCTTCTTGGGCTCTGGCTTTGGGATGTTTTAAAACAGACCTTGATATACTGTTAGCCTTTGTGTGTGTGCATCTTTGTTTTCATGCGTATGTTCAGCTGTGTATATAGGGGAGGGGGGGGGGCAGGTGTTAAATAGAGTGATTGACAAAAAGCCAGAAGGGAGCGAATCTCAGCGGAGTCAGTGTAGCCCAATGTTCTTGGAATTAAGCAGCTCTTTCACTGTTTATTCCTTCTGATAAAGGCCCCTCTTAGAGTGACATTTTCCATTATTTGGAAAAATTAAATAATTCCGCTGTGCCAGTTATGCAAAATGCAAAAGCGTTCCAGAAACTTTTTGTAGTCACTGGCTCCACCATGCGTTGCCAAGCAAAGGAGGACAGTATGTGTCTGTTACACTAGTGTGTGTGTGTGTGTGTGTGTGTGTATATATATATATGTGTGTGTGTGTGTATATGTGCGTGCGTGCGTGCGTGTGTTTATAAGTAATTTATTTTATAAATTTATTTAATTAAATTAAGTAATAAGTAATAAAATTAGCTTAGTATGACCGTTAGCACCATCTCTCCATTTAAGGCTGATCTTTTTAATTTTATATTAATAAATATCATGTAATAATTGTAATACATTGATTTTTAATTCACTGCACACTAGGGGTTCGTGATTGTAGTCCTAAAATAGTATCACGATATGTTAGGGTACTTTCGAGATATCGATGTACTTCAACAACATAGAATTGTTTGGACTTTCTTCGTACTCGGGTTCGTGCTTCTGCTTGAGATGGTGAGACAGATTAGATGCATTTCACCCTTCTGTTGTTACAGACTTTTTGCATAGCTTGCAAATTATGTATTTGGTTGAAGTTGTGATATTTTGTACCAAAACCGCATCCACAATACAAAAGTCTCTGCCCTTTTTGGGACAAGTTCCTCCACCTCCGGACCACTTTCTGCCATATCTGTTGCTCTGCCTACTGGATGTACGCCATACTCTGTGTAAATGCATTATGTCGTTACGTAAACACGTCAGAATATCACGATATGGATGTTTTAAATAGCTTAAAAAATTATACCAGTATTATCGGGAACGATACGATATAGCACACTCATTCACATCTTTGAAAGTTTGTTAGTTAAAGGTTTGCATATAGGGTACTTTTAGTATTTATTCGAATAATCATTTACTTAAATATGGCATAAAATGCCTTTTAAAAAATCCTTAGTGGTTCAGATTCATAGTAGCTCTCATGTAGTGAAGATCTATAATCAGTGTACGATGTTTTTCTTTATTTTTTACATCTACAGTACCATATTCTTAGGGCAAATAGCCAAGTGAAAGGAAAACAGAAAGTAAATCCACTTTCATACTAAGCCATTAACATTAGAAACTAAATCAGTATTATTAGTAATTCTTCATGATTTTACTCTTTTTTTTCTGTTTTTCTTTCTCTTTAAAGTTGTTTCGGTGCACTGTGACCTCTGATCATGTTGCATGTGTTACATAGTTATAGCTGTCGGACTATAGCAGTGTGTACTGTGAACAACTCTCCAAGCACGTCCGGGCACGATAGTCAAACTAACTGCACTTTGGGAGTCAAATGTGCTCTGGTACGAATGACCAATTTGAGTACAGCCTTAATTAATTGCAGAGCTACAAGAAATGGCAGTTTTGAAGATGTCTAAGCTACTTTGCAAAGCTCTGTGTCATTTAGGCGAATTATTCAGCTAATCTTAGTATATGGGTGCTGCAGACGTGTTTTTTAAAATAATTTTAAAACCCTTCCACATGTAGAAAGGTAGAACGAACGACTTACACATGCACACCGGGTGCAGTGTCACAAATCAGTCCAGTATTCTATGTAAAAGCTCATGACTGAAGTTAAAAATGAGTGAACAAACTGCATGAGGAGACAAAATACAGACACCACCAGCCTCACAATCTACATTGTTAGTTTGCAGATTAATGTCTAGCGATTAAATCTATGTCGGAAATCGGATGTTGTTAAGACGACTCAACAACTAGCTTTCTCCATCTACGTTCAGAATGTGATGATTACGATGCACTTGGAGAGTCAGCTGTACATGACAGGCTTGAAACGGGCGAGGTACCAACACAAAAATACCTTTCTGCAGAAAAAGTTCCTTATGTCAAGAAAAGCAAAACATGGTAAGACAAAGTCTGTCGCCAATTACATCATGAAAGACACGGTGCCAATTCAGGATCAAACAACAAGGTATACACTGCTGAAGTACTATCTAATTAATGCCCCTTATTTCGCGCTGTCAAAAAGGTAAACAAACCCGCCCCTAGGACAGTACTTGCTTGCTGCTTACCTGGAGGATGTAAATTCCATGCAGCCTTCCTTTTGGCACAATTTTAATAAAACTCTTAGATGTCAAAAACACATTCTGTGCTGCCACAATTTCCCCAAGCTGCTCTTCCTTTTAATGCCACGTTTTAGTGTTTTGCTGTTTCCTTAAATCCTGATTAAAGAATTACATTGGGGAATCTTTTTGAACAAAAATCATACAGTGTAAAGCTGTATTAACATTTATTCACTTCCTAAGTGGTTCTGATTTTGTTTGCACAGATAAAATGCTAAAATATTCTAGGTAGAAATGGCTTTTGAACCAGGGATGATGAATTCTAGAAAGCACAAATTTAATTATTTTAGATTGGATTAAATTCATTTTAAGCCTAAAAATGTATAACATGGCTAACCTCTGTTTTACGATGGTTCGAATTATGATATTTAGGTTTTACCTTTAGTATAATAACTCAACTCAGAACTCAATCTCTGAATTTTCGTGGGCATGCAATGAACAATAATTCTCGCTCGCACTCTGATGAGGAACACGGCAGTGCATGAAGTAGGGAGTCACATGGCGGGAGTGATGAGCACTGGGAAATGTAGTGAGTCCCGTAATGAAATTTCTCCTCTTTTTTGTGAGCAGTGTATATATACACACACAGTATATTGAACTTTTCAGTTTGTGATAAATTCAGCTTACGATGGATTTTCGGATTGTGTCCCCATCATATACTGGGGAGAACCTTTAGTTCAAATAAACAGAATAACATGAAAAGATTGGGAAACATTTTGAAAGGAAATATAATCGATGAAATATAATAACACTTAACCTATAATAAAGAACATAAATATTCCAATGTATATTAATTATAGAGAATATATCAAACTATAGAACGTAAGACGGTAGTATATACACTATATAAATGAAATGACGTCGAGAATATACCCCTGAGCATAATATAGTCCACTAAACAGAGTCAGTGTGGGAAAATCAGTGGGAAAAGTTTGTAGGCATGTCATCATCAGTCGGCGGGAGGAGGGGAGGGGGAGTTATTGCCCTCTCATGTGGTCTGAGTAACGATAAGAGGCCTTGTACGTGGCAGCTTTTTGCAGCTTACAAACTCCTTAGCGAAACACAGTCACATTTTGTCCCGAACTGATTTGGAAACCGTCATTCATGCATCAATTTTCTCTCATTTTGGATTGAAATGCTGCTGCCATGCCTCTGACAGGCACAAAAGGGAGAGCGTTTGTCCTGTATTCGCCTCCCTTTACTGGTTACCAGTGAAACTTAAAAACGCACTTCTTGCACGTAACTTGGTATTTGGACACTCTTTTGACATTGTATTGTTTGCTGTTCGTATTCGTTATGTTAATGTTACTGAGGTCATTTGTTTGGGTCGTAACTTTTGTGTACTCCTTAATTTGGGACAAATATTTTTTTATGGTTGACACCTCTTGCCTTGTTGACACAGTCTTTTAAATGTGCTGTATAATATATAGGTGCTCTGTTTAATGGTGATTTCGACTCTATGATGGGAACACGTTGGGCAGAAAGCATGGTCCAAAAGGTCCAGGGTTCAAATCCCACATCTGCCACAGTTGGGTCCCTGAGCAAGGCACTTAACCCACATTGCTTGGATTCTAAGACCGTATTAATTAATTGTAAGTTGCTCTCCATAAGGGCGTCTGCTAAATGACTTAAATGTAATTGTACCCTAAATTTTCATTTCTGCCAGCGTTACGCAGCGCTGTACACTCCTGTGCTAAGCGAGGAAATCAGCAGTGCATGACCTAGAGAATCACTAGATGAATGCCGGGAAATGTTTTCACTTTTTCACTTTCTAGCCATTATTCAGTAGCTCGCATGTTATTTCACATTTTATTTTAAAATAAGCTTTGTGTTAATGAATGAACATAAACTGTATTTACCTGACTGCAGATTAATACAAAAATTAAACTATGACCTTTACAGTTCAGCTCACGATGGATTTGTCAGAACGCATCCCTCATCGTAAAATTAGGGACTTCCTATGAAGTTGTCCTGTCCAAGCTACTGAAAAACTGCTCTGAAGTCACTGTCCACTTCCTGTGTGTACTGCATAACACTGCAACCTGCAGTAAAGGATCCAGTTCTACCACAAGGTGGATGAATTGACTCTGCATAGTAGAATTTGTAGTGGTTTATTCAAATAATTTGGCCAGACTCTTGAATACAGTTCTCTCTTGTGTTGATGCTTTCTTTTTTGTACAGTGTAAAGTTATGTTGTTTTGAGCTATGCAGCAGTGTTGTTCTTCTGCAGCCTGAATGGACCCTGCCTGCAGTGTGATCACAGCCGTGTTCAGCATGAGAGATGGAGATGGTTTTTTCCCCCTTTCTGCTGAGCAAGCAAAGATAATTGGTGCCAGATTTCTGTATTTCTAGAACAAAATCCATCTGGACTTCTCTTTAGGTATAGGAAGTGACTGTAATTGAGAACACAACTGTTGTGTGCTTTGCTTCAGATGTAATATACATTTCAGAGCACTCTGTTTACGTAGTTTAAAGTGTAACCTGTTGGTTGTGCGTCTGACTGGGTCTGTACACGGTGTCACTGACGTGTTTCTTGGCAAGTAATTATAGTTTTGGCAATGCTATGTACTGGCAGCACAAACATAATGGCAGAAGCATGGCTCACAGGCAAAGATATGTTATGAACCGACAGTTATGAACAACAAAGAAGAATCTATTGCTCATTTGTGTCTCTTATCTCTTGACAGGTTCTGCTCTGGGCCCAGTAGAGACCGGCTCACCCTCTACCCATCCAAACCCCCCTCCATATTTTAACCCAGCCAACGGAGTGGCATAGTAATGTCTGCAGCACAGACACAGAGTGACAGCGAGCATCGCTGGACCTGCCTGGAGTCTTTGGGTCTGAGTCCCAGAGAGCTGGTCTTGGCTGAGGCGCTGCAGATGGAGTATGATGCGCTCTCTCGCCTCAAACAGGACAAGGGACCAGCTGGAGAAGATGCACCCGAGAGCGTCAAAACCATGTCACCAAGGAATCTTCGCTCCAGACCCCTACCCAGCCCTCCTGGGACAAATTTACACCAAGGACTGTCAGGTTCTGATCCTGGTCTTAACCTCTTTCAGCCTGGAGTCTCAAACCCATCAAGATCGAACGTGGATGGCTACAGCAAGGAGCCGCTGTACATCCTAGATGATCCAGGGAATCATGACTATGAGGATCTGTCTGGACTGCTTTCAAAAGGACTGCCGCCTGCCGACGAGCCTCCTCCAGCCATTCCACCAAGAAATCC
>JAUZSU010005129.1:0-23025 GCA_034780255.1 Parotocinclus maculicauda
AACCACCGGGTAAAGATGCACTCTATAAGACGTATCCCGGTCTCGGTTTTTTAGTATTGCATGCACTTTCGAGCTCGCTTTCACTCCCTGGCGTTTGGATTACCTCCATGCCTCGCCATTAAAGAGACATCCCAACCGTGCCTTATGCACGCTTGCCCCGACTGACTAGCTCGCGTGTTGCTTCCAATTGGGACGCAACCTCGGCGCGCCCCTTTATCCTTTTCGGTTTCATTATGTTAGGAGTCTCACAGCTTCGCTCTTCATCCCTTTTTAGTTGTTCTGTATTATTTCCCCATTATTATTATACAACGTGGGATATACTTATCCTGCATACTTGGGTCCTAATAAAAACACCAGCACTGATCGTAACAGTACTAGCACCAGTTCACCAGATTCTTGCTCTCATACAGGTAGGCTTTATCATCATTATAATTGCTTTTGCTTTTCGCTCACTGGCTCGTCTGGCTGCACACTGGTTCATCTCTCTGCACACTGCTTCATTTGGCTACAAACTGCTACATCTCGCAGTGCTCTGGTCCAACTCTCTGCATGCTTGCTTATCTTTCTGCACGCTCATTAGTCTGACTGTGGTTTGGTTCATCTTTCTCAATGATTATTTATGTTACTGCATGCAGGTTTGTTTATCTGTGATTTTTTTAATTTCTCTGTGCTTTCTGTGTTTAGCTTGCTGCATGCTCATTCTAAACATTTTTGCAGCATATAGCCACTTGGATGACCAAAAGAAATCGAAATTGCGAAGTCTGGAAGTTGTAGAGCATCCAATGTGCAATGTTATTTGAAGAGCATCTGGTCTGTTCTGATCTTTTTGGAGCTATTGTAGCGTACCCAGTCTTTAGTGTATTCTGGGAGTTTTAGAGCACTTAGTAAGTAGGTTTTCTGTGTGTGATAAGCCATTTCAATCAGATGGTTCTTTAAATGTTCTTAGAATATTTCATTTGTCAAGTTTTTTATTTAATGGCTTCACAAATATGTACATTTTGCAGACGTTCTTTAACAACCTGTCACAATTTGTCACATTTTCTGGGTTTTCCAGAATATTCCATTTATCTGCATGTTTTGCACAAGTGAATTTGACATGTTTTATCTCTAGGTCTTGAAGGTCTTCTCTTTAGGTCTTGCACACCATGTCACATGCCATGGATGTTCTATAAAAATCAATGTGACAAAGCTTCTCGATGTTCTGTATCATTAAATCTGATGTCTTGGGTGTTGTTGTATATGCAAAAGCTGACACAATTTGTGCATACTCAAGAACTGGCTATAAAACTCCAGTTGGAAAACAATTGCAGTGATATTGGAATCCACATTTGAATTCATTTTATTATTATGCAGATTGTATCAATAGAAATGGCATCAGTTCAAAGAAATCAGAGTGAAGAAAAGGAAATTTACACTCAGTCTGAATGTAGTCAATCAAAGAACACGTTTGGCATCTTAAATTTACCTCTTCAATTCCTCATTCAAACTCAGTTGTAGTACACATCTAACAGCAAAGGCAATAAAGTTACATTTTGTATCTGTATTTGTATTATGTCCTTTGAGAGATGGGAAGGGAAAAAAAGCTGCTACCTGTGTAGTCAAGTGAGTTTTGTCATGCATGGATACCATGAAAAGTCTTTCTCTTATTTCTGAGCTATCATAGTCAATATACCAACTAATGTTTAATTGTAAAAAATTTAATTACCTAGTCTTTATACACATTAATTGAATTTGTACACTCTTGAGGTGGAAGATACATACTGACAAAGAAAAAACTTTGGCGTATTCCACCAAGGTCATGCATAAATAACTCTCAAGTGAAATGATGACAAAAATACCAGCAGTACTAAATATTTCACAGTTTAGAGCACAAATCTTTACATAATTAATCAGCTAACAACATAACATTTATTAATTTGTAATTGTCAAGATACATTGCCACCAACAAAACAAAAATGTAACAATATTTTGCTGTCAAAGTCTGCTGCATCAGTTTCTTATGGTAGACAGCAATTCGTATTAACCCCCAGATTGTAAAGCGTGATAAGATAAATTGCAATTCAAACTCATTCCCTGCATTAAAACTTACTTTATAACAACAATACTACATTTCAGCTACACAAAATGGCCTGCTCCTATCACTTCATTGATCTTGATAACTCTGGACTAAAGGTTAATGGGGAAGAGACAACTGATATCACTTAGCAGACTGGGTGCTTTAAAGAGTTGGAAAGTGTTGTTATTAAGTTTTCTTTTACTAACCATGGTTACCTCCAATAAAACACATGTAATTGTGTACTGTAATTAAAACACATCATTGCAAATGGGTTTCATAGGCAAGAGCATTGCTGCTTGCTAGATACCACCCTGATTAACCATTTATCAAATCATCAAGAGCTTGAACAAGATGACGTGCAGTGAAGAAGGTTTTAGGGCGCCCAAGAAAGCCAAGCAAGAGTCAGGACCATCTCCTAAAGAGCATGCAGCTATGAGATAGGATTACCACCAGAGCAGAGCTTACTCAGGAGTGGCAGAGGGAAGGTGTGAATGCGTCTGAATAGACAGTGAGATGAAGGCTTTTGGAGGATGGCTTGGTGTCAAGAAGGGCAGCAAAGAAACCACGTATATCTAAGGAAAACATTAAGGAGAGACTGACATTCTGCAGGAAGTACAGGGATTGAACTGCAGAGGACTTGGGTAATTTTTTTTCTGATAAAGCCCTCTTCAGACTGTTCGGAAAAATGACATCTGGAAAAATGATTGTCCTGAGAAGAAAAGGTAAGCGCTACCACAAGTCCTGTGTAATACCAAAAGTGATACAGCCTGAGACCATTAATATGTGGGGTTGCTTCTCACTCAAGGGAGTCAGCAATGAATAAGAAATAATATAAACTTCTCCCAACGACCCAGTAGCAATTTGGAGAACAATGTTTTTTCTAGCATGATGGAGTGCCATGTCACAAGACAAAAATGATAACCAAGTGGACCTGTGAACAAAACATTGAAAGTTTAGGTCCATGGCCAGGAAACCCCCCATATTAAGCATGCTAAGGTGAATTTCAGAAGTTTTAAAGAAGAGGGGCACCACTGCAGATATAAAGTCTTTGCTTAAACTGAATGTTTTAGTCAATAAAAAGTTAAAAACGTACAGAATGCTTATAATACTGGGACTGCAGTTAAGCCTAGCAGTTAAGATACTAAACTCTGGACCTGATGGTCTAGGATTCAAATCCCACCTCTGCCAAGCTGCCACAGTTGGGTACTTAAGCAAAGCCCATAACCCACCATTGAATTGAACTGAATTGTAAGACTGTATGAGCTATAAGTCGCTCTGGATAAGGACGTCAGCTAAATGCCATAAATGTAAATGTAAATAAATGGAATACTTGGTGTTTACATGGTATATTACTTCATTATACAATATCAACATCTGACAAAAGGCAGCAAACTTTGTGCCGTTCTCAAAACCTTTGGCCATGACTGTACCCCTTTGTGGAACTGCTAACATGAAAAGTGTGTGTTGGAACAAGGTGTACCTCAAGCAGTGGTTGCTAAGCATATGCCTTCATTACTTCAAGGAAAAAAAAGTTTTCTGTATATAAACTGTGTACAACTATAACAGCAACATCACAGATATATAAAAGCTTTAGGCTCCTGGCCCACAATGCCGTTCACCTGTATGAAGTGACTAACAAAGATGAATGAATAAATTATTTAGGACTGTGATTAAATAATGCATTAGAAGCACACCTTCCAGCCAGTTGGCTATATATTTTCCATACCCATAGTATAACTTTTAAAACATTCAAGGTCAGCATTGAAATTACTCTGGACTATCATTACCTATGCATTTCATGCAGGAACAGGCTGCCTTTTAGTAAGATTAAGTTTCCCCCATTAGGAAGGCAGCAGAGTGCTGGGATCAAAGCAAGCCTCCACAAAGTTGTCAATGATATCACTATAAACAGTTTCTTCAGGAAGGGTCTCCTGCCAAGGGGATTCATTTTTCAAAATTGATATGCTATTGCCTACTGCATTTTCATTTTAAATTCATTTTCATTTTTTTTGTTCAAAACAGCTTGCATTCCTTGCATTCATTTATGGAACCTGTATTATCCATGGTGACTTTTTATTTTAATGTGGTTACATTTAGCCATCAGTGCACAGACTGCAATACCATCACATGTCCATGTTAACGGTTGCAAAAGCTATTTCATTAGCATACTTTAGTTGCTTCGATAAAATGTATTTAAAAGTCGTGTAAGTATGTGCAAAGCTACTAACAAAACTCACACAGTCTTTTATTTACGTTGACTGTAATTTCATTGTAGACAGTATGAACCTCAGATTTCATGTTTATTTGGTCAACTTCTTTTTATTTTCTAATAAACATTAATTTCTACAACACATTTCATAGAATATTGGGATGGTAAAGCTGTTGTCTTACATTTTTTACCACACTGAGGTTTTGGCACAGAGAATACCATGTGATTTAATGTTTCAGGTGTTATTTTGTCCCATTCTTAACATGTACGTGGACTGTACGGGGCCAACATTGCATTTTTCAATGGAATAAATGATTATTCTGTTATTCTTATGGCACTCAGCTCATCCTCCCCTTCACTCCAACAGATGTGCAGGTCTCTGCACGTATCTCAGCGTGTCTGGAGAGCATCTCTTCATGGATGTCAGCTCATCATCTGGAGCAAAACCACATAGCTGAGCTTGTTTACATTCCTGCAGATGGCTCCCCTTTTCTAGATTTTGTCATCTCCCAGGTAAACCCCTGTAAACCACCCACGTGCTTGTCCAGCCTCTTGTTGCATCAGAACTAGATTACTACAATGCTCTTCTGACTGGTCTTCCAATGTGTACTGTAATTGAATTAGAATGCAGTAGTAAATCTGTTTTTCACTTTTTCCACATTTTCTCATGAAAACATAACAACAACCTGCTGCAGCCATGTGGTGGAATGAACTTTCACTGGATATACAAATGGTTAAATATCACGCTGTCTTCTAACGGCGACTAAAGTTTCCCATCTTCACTCAGCACTAAATTAAAAGCTAAAACTGCACTTGTATAATTATTATATAGTGTGTGAAAAGAACTTTATATGGTTACCTCTAATAATTTTTCTAAGAATTCTTCCACACATTTCTGCCAATAATACAGCCTGAACCTCATAAAATATAAACACAGTTGCATAGATAATTATGCATTGTGGTGTGGAGTATTTTTGATTTATCATTTTTAATATATTTAAGTAAAAAAAAATTAAATGCCCCATAGATATGCATTGGCAGTATGTTTTGATTCAAATTCTAATTTAAAAAAATATTAATTTTAACTGAGATGATGTCAACACTGATGACCACTTTGTGTCTATGAGACTCAGTGGTCTCTTCAAAAGGAGTGGACATCTTCTCCTACATACACACACACAAACAAACACAAACACACAGCCAAAAAGTACTGAGACACGCACCCACACCAACAAGAGTATTGGGATTGCACGTGGCCAAATGTACTGGAACACAAACCCATATGTGGTCAGAAGTATTAGGACAAAACCTGCACATGGCCAAAAGTACTGGGGCACAAACTGCTTTGTAAGGTCCCAGAACTCAGTTAAACATTAAAATGAGCAGAAATGTTGTGGAACTTGGTGCACAGAACACCACTGTACCTGCTTTGACTGTTTTGGTTAAAAAGCTACTTGATGTGACAAGTGCAGTAGTCGCTTTTTTGCTGTAACAAATTGCATATCAGCATGAGCCTTCACCTAAAAAGTTCACTGAATTCACCTTCCCAAGCAAACCTGCGACTGAGCTCACCGCGCGCTCGAAAACACACAGCATAATTTATTTATTGCCTCGGCCGTATTGTGACTAGCTCCGTGCTAACCTGCACTCAACTCATTACCGTCACACATTACAAGGTCTAAAATTAGATGTGAACACATTCGGTAAGCACATTCTAAGTCCTTGAGGCTTATTTGAATGCTTTCTTTAAAGAGGCTAGCAGGGTTTTGTGTTATCTGGTGCTTCCTGCATGCAGGAGCATTTCGATAATGAGGAGAGTTCCTGGAGCCGCATTGACATTCTGCACAGAGGCGGCGATTGCAGCCTTAAAAAACATCAAACATAAAAGATACAGGCTTATTCCCACAATGGATTAGAGCTGAGGAAATTTGTAGCTAAAAACAGCCAAGCACAAAATCCTCCTACTAGAGCAGAAAGACAGAGAGTAAGAGAGCAAAAACTTTCAGGCCTTATTCCTAAAGTTGGCAACTGTGGGGCGGATAATTATCTTTCTTTATTAAGACCTATGAAAGAGCTCGTCTTTATCACACCTATACTCAGCCCTGGGAGTCTAGAAGACAGTTTGAAGAAGAGACAGGGCAGAGACAGTGTGTATGTGTAAGAGAGAGCGCAATGTGACAAAAAGAACAGAAAGTCATGACAGTGTGGAAATTCTGAGCGGCTTTCCGAAGTTTCCAAATTAAACCTTTAAGCTTGTACAGCAGTGTATTCGTGACAACTCGACATTTTGTGCTAGCTTTTAGAAGGTTGTGAGTTCAAATACCAGAACTGTGAGTCAGGCTGTTTCCAAAAATAGTGTGGTACCTGGGTACTCATTGTAATTCGTTAACACGCTGAGTGCCATAAATGACAATATACTTTTTCTCATAAGGAATAACACAGAAAATCCACATTGCATCAGCCATTATATGCATTAATCGAGTTGTGTTGCTTTACACTATATATACAAGGACAATAATTAGCTGGAATATGAGCGAAAAGATGATAATCCTGCATATAACGCCTGGGTCTCTACCCCTATAATAATCTGCCTGCCGCTGTCCTATGTTGCTGTGGCCGCTTAAAATCCAATCCGCAACTGAAAGGTTGATTACTGTATATTATAATACAAGTGAACTATAATATGTGACAATATGTGTTAGTGATCGAATCTATAAGTCTGCCACATTAGCTTAACAAGGACATATGCTGAGCATTGTGCAGAGTTTTTAAAGCAGAAGAAATACACTGCTCATCAAAATTAACAAATACTGTATTTGTATTATCCGATAATTTTTGTGAGCAGTATATTACAGTAAACAGCCAAACTAAATCAAACCAAATATTCTTAAAAATATTTTCTTCTTGTAGTCAGTTTTATCAAAACGCTCCACAAACTTATTTCTGTTTATTTGATTTATCTACCATTGCTATCAACATTAATAGCCATTTTAACGACTGACACAAGAATGCATTGAAACTGGGTATGGACAATTATGCCAATGGGCAACTTGAACACTTTATAATTGATCAATTGTAACAATATAAATAAAAATTCTTTTGCATTTAGGTGATGCATATCAGAGGGAGAATTCAATCCTTAATACTTATAAAATGACATTTTGAGTGTCTATAATTAAGAGTACACAGGGTTACACAATAAGGGTTACACAATACTGCACTTATTACCTGAGTGACACACAGAGATCAGCACCTTCTTTACACCTGTATTCTGCAGAATATTAAATAAAAAATCCAGAAAGTCACATTGTATGATTTTTAAATCATTCATTTGCATTTTATTGTGTGAAATACAGTAAGTATTTGATACAATAGAAAAACAAAACTTAATATTTTGTACAAAAACCTTTGATTGCAATTACAGAGGTCAGATGTTTCCTATTATAATTATTTTGAATGTTTAAGGTTTAAAGTGATTAAGTTACTAAAGCAAACAAAAGTGCGTTGAATGTGTAATGTGGCAGGGAGCCGATCGCATCAGATTTTCCCATGAGTCCATACTCTGATATTATGTTGGTTCAGTACAGTCATGTTACGGTCTCATAATTTCTTCATTTTAGTTTGGTCTTTGTGTTTTGTATGGTTTGTAATGGATTTAGTGTATTTATGTCATTATGATGGTGGACCTTTAATTGTGTAGAAATTACCCAAGTGACTTTGCAGACTATTACACGTCTTGCTCTTGTAGTGGTCCTTGTTGGCAGCCCATATCTGGAGAGGAAAATGATGGTCTTGAATTTAATTATTATATGAATGACAAATATTCAAAATAGGCAAACACTTTATGAGTTATCCATGATGCTAGTTGTTTTGCATTAGGTTTTGCCCCAAATCCTAAAATATCGACTGTGTTTGCCATCCTTTGTTTATGCTGAGAAACCTATCTATTATTTTTTTGATTAATTATCTAAAGCTTGCTGATTTCATATGCAGCTCCTGAAACGCTAACTCGATTTCTGCTGAAATGAAAGTTTTATTGACAGTTGGCTACACAGTGTTAAAGATTACTGCCAGAACACTGGGAATTAAAGACAACTAAGAGTATTTATTACAACAGAAATGAAAGGGAAAAAACAAAAATGCATGCAATGCAATAACACTATTTCCTTCATTTTCAGAAGCCGTTTTCGCAACAACAGGCTTGTTCTCGATTCGTGAGCCAATTTGAAGTTAAAACAACAAACATATTTTCATTAATTAGCGCAAAAGAATGCCATTAGGAAAATGCATTAGACTGTCTGTCTTGCTTTGTTCCAGGAATTAATTAGAGGAAGCTCTAGAGTGTGGTATGCATAAGGATCCATAGACATTAAGTCATTGATAATCTGTGCTGGATGCTTAAACGTCCCCACTTCCCCACCTCTTTCAGCCAGAGATGTGTCATAAATGGAGGAGATGGAGCAGTCTGGAATGATTAGACCTCCATTCCAAAGCTTCCTTCCCAAAGATTATTCCAATTAAAATCTCACTTTAACAGCTGTTGTGATCAACACAAGGAAACACTCATTATGTCCAGTCCAGCAGCACTAATACACCTCTCTGTCAAGTTCTTCATCGATTGCTGCCCCTGACCAACATCATAATGAGTCTGACAATAAAAGCAGAGCAGACAAATAAAAAGGCTCAAATGCAGTGCAACACAGACTGATTTTTGCAGCCCCCTAGTCCTTCTGTACCGGTACAGGCCATTATATTGGTCTCCTTCCAAGTATCAGTTTTCCAGATGACCACCTATTCTTCCCCAGGCTACATAATCCATGCTAACACTGGCTGCTTGGCTTCACTTGCTGCACTGTTGATTCCTCATCACGCTTGTTGTTGGTAACAAAAAAAGACAATAGCTGCTGTGGAAAATTGGAATGGCACAGGATCTTCAGCTCTATCGGGTTCTTTGATGACTTGCTTCAGTGTAGGTGCCACCAAGCGGATGTGACCTGGTCAGCCCCAGCAAGGTTCAAGTTCTGCTGTAGCTAATTTGGAAACTGTGGGTATACCTGCCAAACCAGCCACCCCTGAATAACATCTCTAGTCCAACCCAGAGTCCATAACCCAGGCTCAATATTTCCTTGCCAGTGGGGATGTTTTGACTCTGATATGACACCTTTTGGGAGTAGGAATCTTTAGGAATGAGAATCTGAACAGTGCTGCTTATGTACTTGGATGTGTTAGTAAACACCTAGACATATCTTAACTATAACTGTAATGTATTAATCCCAGCAAGAAAGTCCTCGCTATGTTCCTCAAACTAGGAGAACTCCATTATTCATGGTAACTCTGGTAACTACTTTGCTGCATACACTTGTCAGTTTTTCCTACAAGCTCTCCAAAATAACCCAAAATGAAATGCTAATGTTTAACTAATTTGCAGAAAGATGAGCTTATTAATGTCTGATTGATATTACCATAGCTTGCCAAACCCCACAAGGCCCTTTCTCATTGCAGAGCATAAGCTGTTCACACATTCATCCTCATACCAGCATTTACCCTGAGCCTGAATTAGCATTTCTGTTCCAAATGTTCATCAGCAATAATGAAAAAAATATTCATTTCATTGATGGAGCTAGAAAAACCTGTTTCCAAAATAATTTTCACGCACTCTCAGTTCACAATAATATTAGCAAACACGTTCAAATTTTGAAATGCATTCAAATGTAAACGCCCGATACTGTATAAAAAACAATAACTTAGCACTGGTTTTCTTTTCACCATTCCTAATCTTACTATGTCTCATATAGGCAGCCACCTCCATTTTCATGATAATGAAATGTGCGTGGTGCCCATGGATCCAAGGGGACACCTGTGGACTCAATTCCATTCTCACCAGCAGGTTATTAATCTCCAGCCTCACCAGATGTGCATCACTTAGAGGTTTAGAGGCCTCAGCTGCTTCTTATATGTAATGTGCAACACGAAGTATTTCATGAATGGAATGATTTATGCTCATGTCTGATGAAGTTCATGATTTTACCAGAGAGTAAAATGTGCCCCTATTCAGTCTTATGAGCAGTAAGCTAATGACCAGTAGGATCTTGCATGTGTTTTTAAGATGGAGCAGACAACAGATTAACAAAATATGGACACAGTACTGTGGCAGCATGGTAATTAAGGAACTGGACTACAGACCAGAATGCTGGGGTTCAAGTCTTAGCACTACCACACTGCCCCTGTTAAACCCTTGTCAAATTCAGATCTCTCCTCTGAGGCACACATTGGCAACATCACTAAAAGTGTTTTTTTTGTTACATAATATTGCTATACTATAAATAGACTAAATAAAATAAATTCTGAGAAACTGATTCATGTCTTTATAATTTTGAGTTTAGAGGGCTGTAACACTTGACTTGCTGGTTTCTATAGTAATTCTGTAAATAAAAGTTCAGAATGTGGTTGCTAACTAAAACTTTACTGGTTACCAGTTAGATTCCACATTGATTACAGAGTAAGTATTGTGACATATAAAGCTTTGCATGGCAATGGTCTCGCAGTATTAGAGTGAACTCTTGGAGTCTTACGATTCAGCTCGTCAACTTCGTATAGTTACTCAGACTTTAAATTAGATTTAGACTGGGATGGACTGGTCAGGATCCTGGGGTCAGAGTCAGGGGTCATGCTTGCCCACCTTGTCATGCTTGGCTTTTGACCAAGAGTGTCTGTGGATTTACCTGGCTGGGCTTGACTTTGGTCCCTTTTGACCTTGAGTTGTGCGTCATTGCTTTAGACTTGGGGCAAAGCCAGAGGTTCATAATCAATAAGACCTGTGGTGATTTGGGATGTTGGCTTGCTGTCTTCTTGCCTTTCAAGTGCAATTGCTCAGATTTTTCGGCTGCTGAGGAGGCAAGGTGCTGATGTCTGATGTGATTTTTCTGTGTTACCTGCTGTCTCTTGCCTTCCTAGTTATACTGTTATAGCTACTGCTGCTAGAGTCTCATGAAACATTTATTATCAGTGGTTTAGTTGCAAGGTCTGTAAATAGCCTCTTTGCTCTTAAGAATAACTAACTACAGTTTATCTTTTCCAGTACCAGTTCCAGCCCCATTACACTAAGATGTATAATGTACAAAATGTCTTGTTTTGACGTATTTAGGTACATGTATCATAGACACTTAGGGTGCCAATGTTCAAAGTCAGAATTTCTGCTTAAATTTGGTGGGAAAAAATTCAGAGTGAAGGGATGTTTGAGTTTCAAGGTTTCACTTTATATAACAGATGTATATCAACATAACTCTTTGGACTTTGTCACTTTGTTAATGGTAATAATATCCTACAGGTGCAAATATGTAGACAGACACAAATTATGATGCTGATTCTTCCACTAAGGCAAAACATAAACACTTATTTGACAGCAACCAATATAGAAATAAATAGATTGTTATAAATATAACTATTCCAACTTAGTCTTCATTGCACCAAATGCTTGATCCATGGTGGATCACTTTGCAAAATGGAAGGTTAGGATTTAAAGTGCGAAATACACTTCATATATTTCAAAAGAGGTTTACTTTTGAAGTTCGGCTAAGAGCAGGCCATGGAATATATTCTCCATACAGTGAGAAAGACAAAAAGGACAAAGCATAACCACAGAGTGGAAAAAAATGAGATAAAAACAAGATCCAATTATTGCTCTTGCAAAGCTTACGGTGCCTGGATACTGACAGTTTAAAAGCCAGGCCTAAAACCTTCATCAGGTATGCCTGTGTTCACAGTGATCACTAAAACCTGATCAAACCAAACTCCTTTTCCAAAAAGTCAGACTGCCTTTCAGAGAAATTACTCTCGGCTCAGAATACGGGTCAGTGAATTCAGCAAACGATTTTCTGTTAACAATTGCAGCATCTGAAACAGCTGGCCTTTTCATTATCTATCAGGCAGGTAGAGGGAACACAATGGAACTTTTTCATCACCATTTCAATAGCACATTACATGAATGGTACTTGAGTGAACTGTTAAAATGCAGATATAATACACAAGTTTTGGACTCAATGAAAATGGCATGACTTTATTTAAAAATAAATGGCTGCTACAAACAGGTTGTAAACAACATCACATATCATTCAAATTTATCCACACACGCACGCATGCACACACACACACACACACACACACACACACACACACATATATAAATAACCCGACATTTAGACAGTATGGGATAAAAAAAACAAGTGAGTATTTAATTAGTTAATATCATCATAAATATAAAATAAAACCACATGGGCATTGGAATACTTTGGACTATTTTGTCAAGCACGATAATAAGGAGTAACATTCACAATTACTACTTAAAATGTTACTGTAAAAAGAAGAGGCTTTATGTTAACCATGCTCAGGAACTTCGTTGAGCTCCCTGGGCTCAGACTCATCTGGGACAGGCCATCACACAGTGGAATCATATTGTGGATGGATTGATGTTATATGTTATATTGTAGACAGATGGATGTTTTGGAAGAAATGTACGCTGTGTGCTCAAGACCCAGATAAAAACATAAAAAATCATGGCATGGTATGGTATGTCAGTATCCTTGTAATTTACACATCTTACACATTCATGCAGTAATGTTTTAAAGTACATTAAGATTTTATTGCAACATAAGATGCCTTCATTTTTTCCAGGGACATCCATGCATTTTTTCAACAAGACAATGCAAAACTGCACGACGCACATATTTTAAGGGCATGGCTGCAGAAGAAGGGGGTATGGGTACTGAACTGGCCTTCCTTGAAGTCCAGAACTGTCCCAAAATGAGAATGTGTGAAGAATTTGAACAGCAATGGTGACAATCCCGTACTGTTGCACATTTTACGACAGTTTTGCAAAAAGAATTAGATTAAATAACACAGGAAATATTTCATCACTTTGTATCCTTGGCACCAAAACATCTTTTAAGCTTTATCACCCTAGCTATTTTGGAATGTGTCGCAAGCCAGGAATGCAGAATTATTATATTATTATTTATTTATTTTATTTATTTATTATTTATTAACAAATGTTTGCTAGACAAAACATGAAATATCTCAGGTTCATACTGTCTGCGATCAGAAGTAATTGTAAGACATACTGCTTTACCCTTATTTAAAACTTTTCAAGACAACTATTTCAAACTTTTAAGAGGTTTGGTAACTGAAATTTGCTTCCTTAGCTTTGCACATGAGCTGTGAGGCAAACAGCAACGCGTTATATGTTCAAGCTTAACTAGGGAAAGTAATATTTCAAAAAGAAATCCATATTTTTTAAAGGATTATTTTGTATTTTGTACTTCGGTCTGAGAAGTACAAAATACTTTACTACTTTTCTACTTTTACTTTAATACTTTACTACTACAATCATTGGTACATTATTATATTCATTTATATGTTCGATTTCAGAAACCTCCACAGATTCAGCTACCCTGTACCAGTGATAAGACATGCTGAAACTATGTTTGCCTTAATAGCTTTTTATTTTCACTTATTTAATGTTTATATTTTAACTATTTAAAGTATTCATTGATTACATATCATTGCAACATTCATGCTTTGAATCATTAGTTACCTACAAATATAGGCAATCATTTGGGGTTTGGGAATGAAATAATCCTATTTACATAATTTCTTATGGGGAAACTTGATTCCGATTTCAAACAAGCCAGAGTTCAAAGGCCTTCAGAAACCAATTAAGTTCTAATTATTAGGTTCCACTGTAGACTTAAAATAGAGCCTTTACTTGTCAATATATGGCTGCTCAGGCCACACTTATGCTTGGCGTACTCATGGCAGGTCCCCGAATTCACATGCACACATGAGGAACCATTACAATCATCATTGTGCTACACATCTACGAGCTTTTATAAATTATTGATAAAGGTACTAATTATCATATTAAACCAAAGATGCTGTATGTATGATTAGGAAACATTTAAATTCAATTTGAGAGCTCATGGTTGTTTTTGTTAACAGCAGAGAAATGTGACAACCAACATTTTGACCGATCCAAGCACAATGTAGGTCTTCATTGAGATCTCTGCTAAAGAGGCGACGAGTGATTAGTCTTTTGTCTCGGGAGGGGGCTGAGAATCAGTAGACTTAGATAAAAGAATAATTTTTCTTTCCATTTGATCTTGCTTTTACCTAGGAAACCAAGGAGATAATAAGGAGATTTCTTTTGTGATTTTCTTCCAATGTGTTATTATCCAGACCCAAATATGATGACAAAAAGCAGAGAGTGTGAATAACTGCAGGAACAATTATATACCCATGGCTTCAAGAAATGTTCCTCCATAAATTAGATTCTGTGACAATCTTTTTCTGGGCTTTATTTATGAATTTATTACTGCAGTTCTAAAGTTGAAAAAGGTTTTAGCTAGCACTATAAAATTCTTCACTTTGTCCTGCAGGGAGAAGCATTAAACATTTTATACAAAATCTCTTACAAAATGCATTTTCTTATCACCGAGAACATCTTCTAACAGTGTGTTCTAGTCATGTCTGACAGCTTTAAGACTGCTTAAAAAGTGGAAAATATACTTATTAGATTAAGCATAGGTAAAAACAGAGAAATTGTAATGCTGGTACATAAAAATCGAAAAACTGTTTTCCCTTTCATTGTCATTATGGGGTATTGAGTAAAGATTAAAGGGCAGGACTGTGTTCTGCATGCTGCATACTATACTGCATACTAATGAAACCTGTATATCACCTGTAGGAAACGTACTGGTGTGTAATTTACTATAGGTGTAAGTGAGGTTCTTAAAGTGCTGACCTGATTTTTTTTAAATACCACTTGGGATTCCGACATTCTGTCCCCTTTGATTGATCCTTAATCTCAGTAGTGGCATAGCAGGTGTGCCACAGCTCCGCCAGCTGGTGCGGATGATTCATAAACATTTCAGAAAAAAGAGTAACAGAGAGCTAAGGGAGAAAAATTCTCAGTGCTATCTATAGAGAGGCACAGCTCTTTTTATTTCTTCTCTCTTCTGTCAACAGGACCTGGAGATATGGCACAACAATCTTTAAAATAAAGCAGAGCCGAGGCTGCTGACAGCAGGCAGACAGCTCCTTTCCCTCCAACACACACACACAAACACACACACACACACACACACACACACACACACACACACACACACGCACACACACAGTCCTAAGGCTGATGAGGTGCTGATGGGATGTGAGGGTGACTCTCTCTCTGTGAGCTTCCCAATTACCAACCTCCCAGCTTTTTCCCTTGTCATCCCCGGAGCCAGCTGGATGTGACAGTGACTCGTGAAACACAATACCTGAGCAGTACAGCCAGGAAATGACATTTCAATCCAACCTGCGCTCATTCAAAAAGGCCACTCATGGATAAGTCTTAATTAGCGGGCTAATATAAATAACAATGACAGGGATAATGGGCGCTATTTCTAGTGGCTCGTCTTTCGTAAGCAGTTCTCCTGTGATAGCGGCGAGAGCTGTCAGTTAATAATGACACTTGCTTTCTCTAATTACAAAGCCATGTGTTCTCTGGGAGAGTGGGAGAGGAAGCTCACAACGTTTGTGTGTATTAGGGTTTGTGTAAAGAGATCAGACACATTACTGTTACATTTATAGCGGTTAACGGACACCTTTTCCAGAGGGCCTTACAACTGAGCAGAGCAGGGAACTAAACTCACAACCTTCTGCAACCTTCTGCTTCCCAATTCCAATGAGCATATATAATGTGGCTCGACGTTTTCTAAATATTATATAGTAATTTATTAGTAAAGATCTGTTTTAGTCATATAGACTTAGCCGCTGGGTAAGTGTTATAAATCCAGCAGTGCACAGAATTATGCACATCTTATGGACCTAAACATAATAAAAATCGAAATGTAATTGTACCTGGCTGTGAGTCTGTTATAAATCATCATTCTTTAATAACCAATTTAAGCGTAATGGTGTTAGCAGTGTTATTTAGTTGGATATATTTTGGATATTTTTGTAAGCAATACGTCTGAGACCACTAATATAAAATTATTCTATTTGACATTCTACTAATATTGAATACAGTGTTTTTCATTACAAATTACATTATCCATTATTAAAAAAAACATATTGTGTTACTGTTAGGTGTTTATAAGAGACCTTACCATCATTTTCTAAACCTAAAAAAAAACCTTCCTAATAAGGTGAAACATCTTCAAGAACCAAGAAGTCCAGTTGCATTCAACTTACAGACTAAGCTCAATAAAAAAAAAGAATGCATTCTAGCATAACATCCTGTTAAACACGGCAGTGGTATTTTCATGGTTTTGTGCCTACATATGGGTCAGAATATCCGGCCAGCATTTGGTACAGCAATGAATTCTGAATTATACCAGTAAATTTTAAAGCAAATAAGGGGAAAACAGGATATATGTCCATGAACTGAATTTCAGGAGAAAGTGGGCCATGCAGCAAGACAGCAACTATAAGCACAGAAGAAGATTAAAGCTTAACCCACAACACAGGGCTGACGTTGTTCAATACAACCAAATGGGCTAAAATTCCATTCCAATGTGCGGGACTGATCAACAGTTATTGCTATACAAAAGGCTTACATACTGCAATGGTTAACATTATTTTGCCACTCACAGATATGTGACACTGGGTAATTTCTCTCAAAAAATACATGACCAAGTATAATATTATTGTCTCATTTGTTTCATTGGGTTGTGCCGAAATGCAGCGAACGTATTTTTGCATAAATATGACCTAAATCATCATTAGTTTTTGGCCATGGATGATATTAAAAGTTTTTTTGTGTGTGTGTGTGTGTGTGAGCGTGTGTGTGTGTGTGTGTGTGTGTGTGGTATGTCAGTTCAGTGTATTGAGGAAACTGATGACTTGACTGAAGAAACTGTTTCACAGAGTCTGACAGTGATAGTGCAGATGCTCTGGTACTGTTTGCCAGACAGCAGGAGGGAGAAAGGTTGGTGTTGAATAAAGAGAGTTTCCAGAGTTCCCCAAAGCCTCAACCCTTCTTCCTCCTACTCACATCTCAGCTGTGTTTCTGGAGCTCTACAGTGCTTGATTAGAATATTTTTCCACCCATGGACCCCTAAATGTACTGTAACAACATTTCATTTATTATCATCCTCTCTCTGTTTGCACCAGCACCCTGGGCTGTGGCCAGAGGACAGCAATTACAATTTATGGCCCCTTTGATCAGGGATTAATTAAAATGATCTGTCAAGGTGGCCACCCTGTCTGTTGCAGTTACTAAATTTACACAGTGATCTCAAGTGGAGAAGCAGAGCATTACAGAAATGATCGCTGGAACCGTAATAATATGAGGAGGTTGGTGAAATGGACCCGGAGTTTAACTGAGGTGTTGCACAACACACACATCTGACAGCTGAGACCCATAGACCTGAAGTAAACTGTTTACTTATTATAAATATGTTCACATTGTAACTGTAGTTCTACAGTTCTACTAGTACAACAAAAGTTAGCATTTTCTACTCTCGCCCACTTATTCTATTTAGGGTGACACGAGGGTCCACAGAGTATATGGGAATTCACAGGGCACAGGTAAGCATGCACCCTGATTGCGGCTGTGTATCAATCCCTGTCTAATTTCCCTGCCTCAGATGCGACTATTTGTAACATGATATGCCTGAATCTACTGGAAGGCACCACCGGGACTTATACCCGAGTCACTATGGTGGTCGTCAATACTTAATGACTCTTTAATTACATCATAAATCCCTTTACCTTTATCTTGTGGTGCATTTGACAGAACAGAATAAGCTTTTTTAAGTGGTTAAAGCCATGAATACTGTTGGTATTTGAAAGGGAACCAGTTAATGACTAAGGCAATTTAGCTAGCATAAGGGGTGAAAGGTTCTTTATGTTTATTTTCTATTTAATAAATAATAGTGATTATTTAATTAAGGAATTTTCTTTGTATCTACAGGTTATACACTAATTGACGGAAAAATTATGTACAAAAGATAGTCAGTTAGACATCCACCTGTCTAAAATACTGCAAAACATGTCATGAAGTTATTTCTCTAGCAGATCAGTAAATGATTACAGGTGTGTCTGTTTAGACACTGGGTCCTGCCTTGGGAGGTCATAAAGTGCTTCTTTCACTGCCCTATAAAAAAGCTCTCAGATGCTTCTTCTTGGTAGTGTACCTCTTGGTAAGAGATCACTGACTACAAGGCATCCTCTTTGATGCACTTGGAGACATTCTGCCCAGTTGAGATACTCTGAGAGGAGAAGATGATTGGACTGAGAGAAGCAGGGTAGCCATTTCAAAGAATTGCCTGCCATCAACAAACAGGCTTCAGACAGACCCCTAGTAGAGAGAATTGTCTTATCTGCCGACAAGCACAAGCAGCTCCCACAGTTTTGTTTCCACCATACAGACACAGGTAGCACCTTCACTACACACACCTGTCCTTACCTGGACCATCTCCAGGTATTTAGCAGAAGGAAATTTGTTGTCATTGCTTCCATTACATGTTCTGCTATTGAAATTCAATGCCATTTTTTTCAGTTCCATCAACTATTTCTTTCAGTGTTGTTTTTTTTTGTCAAATGTAAACATGTGATGTCAATACTTCGTTATTACAAAATAAATAGCTATATATATGTATATATATATATATAAATATATATATTGCAACCCCCCAACCTGTCACGCCTGACTGCGCAGACGCGCCGTTCATGCAGCTTTTCTCTGTCACACTTTATGATTTGTACTTTGTTTTATTTTCAACACAGGTGAGGAAGGATCTTCCATTGTTCTTTTCAGTCATCCGATCCTTCTCACCTGTTGTTCGTTATGTTTGAGTTCTGTTTTACGTTCAGTTTACGTTCAGTGTTACAATAAACCTGGTTTTCCCGCACGTCACATTTGCCTCCGACTCCATCACCGTTCGTGACAGTGATCTAATAATATATAATTTAATTTTTAGTTTATGATTATTTTTTTGGGAACTCTGTTTACCTAAGTTCGGTTATTAAAACAGACATTTTAAGTGTGTATGTTTACAAATGATGTGGCTAACAGACACAGTTTCAATAGTGCGAGTTTTATGTAGTGATGTATGGCTACTAATATTCTGGTTGACCCTGACTCTGGATAGTCAGTCCTTAACTAGTCCTGTAATAAGACCCTAGGTTATGTTACAGGAAATGAGAGCAACACCTTCTTGAGTGTGATAGACACCAACCAGTCCTGAAGGGCCAGGCTTATCCTCAAAGGTTGCCCAATTGTCTATGAAGACCACATTTTGTTATTTAGTGCACCAGCAGTTCAAAGGCCATAACCTGCTGTAGGCTTGGTTAACTAATTGCTTTTGGATGGGGCCAGTTCATACTACTGCATTATGAATTGCTTCAATTGCGTTCCACACCCCTATATAGTTACTCGTGACTGTCAAATGTGTTTATCATTAGCACCTACTTGAATGACTATCCTAGAAAATCTTTGCCAACTGAGCTCTTGAAACTACTCAGTGGGTGTTTCACTGATGAGGATAAACCTATTTGATGAGTGAACACATGAAGAATGGTAAGCTTGTGGTCTAGAGCTAAGCTTTATAACTTAACACAGAATCATTACTTCCCGTATTGTAGGAGTGCTTCTAGAACAGGGGCATCAGCAACATCCAGGCTTCCTATGATTAAACTTCTATAATTGGCCCTCTCTAATGTGAAGACAATATTTAAAGCAGTGAATGCTTAACTTTTAATTACTGATATGGAATATCAATTAAAAATAATCCCTCAAGTGATTCAGTTGGTAGTCCAATAGTTAATTATGATAATAACTTAATTATTGATTATGCTAGTATATCATGGTGCTAGCTATGCTAATGCATTTTACCCTGGTAGGAAAAATGTTTTCAAATGTTAAGATAACAAAGCTAACATTGTAGTTTGTGAGCTGCATGCTCAAGTTAATCATGCTCCGCAGGTGTTTTAAACGTTAAGTCTGCCAGGTTATTAATAAAGGCAGCTGAAGCTGCAGTGCGCTTGATGTGATAACAAGGTGGTAGGCAGATATTACTTAAAAGTAGCTCATTTACAAATAGTCTAATAGTAGTCCAATACACCAGTCATCATCATCATCATATTACAAATTAACAGCAGCAGTATTATCCACTCATAATAATAAAATGTAAATATTAAGTAGTAAAATGAAGAAGTAATTAAATTAAAAAAATTATTTAAATTTTGTTAAAATATTGCACAGTAAAAATGTTTCCTTAAAACTAATGAAATTGGGAATCTGATCGCAACAAACTTCACAAATTCAGATCAGTGACTAGAGACAACTGCAATATATCTTTGTCACGCATTGTCTCCACTGCACATGTGCACATACAAATCCACCAATCTACAAACCCACATTCTGTTGTGTTAAAGACATTTTAGTATCTTAAGTCAGACATCAATACTCAATCCATCATGGGAGCTTGATTTTGTCCTCCTTTAAATATTTAATTTCGTAATGAAAGTAACAAAGAAGTCATTAGTAGGGCTCTGTAGAGATGTCAGTAACTGCAGTCATAATTTAGGTAAAACTGTCTAAGTGAGAGACATAATCATTAACATTCGCTACACCCTTTGGCAAGGGATCAGGGTAGCAAAAGTAAGCCTGTTCAGATTAGTCAATAGCATACTCAGGAGACTCAAGCATAGATTTTGTGGGTTGATTGGATTGCTAGTATGTCGCAGTTTTATAGTGTTAAGTTATGACTGTTATGAAGTATAGGACATTTAAAAGAAAGATCAAAATGCATTTTACTCTTGTACCCTATTTGTATATGTAAATCAGTACGATATCATTAAGTGATCATTATTAATATTTTCTCTTACATAGTTTACTGGTTTATATTCTATGTAAAAAGTGTTTTTGAAAATATGTTGAATTTTACACTGCTGGTGCGCAACATTTTGACTGCAAACACTGATAACTGCTTACATTATAGTGCTGCATTAAGTTTTTTTTTACTGATTAAGCACAGAAATCTTAACATGCTCACCATTGTCTCAACATCAATTAAGCAAGCATGTTGAGGTCCTTCTATTAAGACAATTTTTGATCAATTATTCTTTTTAGAGTCTTTTAGAGTGAACACTAACAGATATGCATGCAGGCTTTGTAGATTTCTTCAGGGTTTTTTTGGCACTCATTTTAGGTCTCTTTTTATAGCAGTGAACATGGTGTTCTTTGAATGATATGCGTACTGTATGTTAGACACCCATTTATTGTGATTGTAGAGAATAATTTGATAATATTTTGAAAATTTGTTTTAATTTAGCTCTAAAGCAGAACTACAATGTTATGCTAAACTCCTGTTTCTTTATGAGAACAATGTTCACATGAATAAATCCTTCAGTGGGATCAGGTGGTACAGTATTTGCCTTTTATATGAAAGGGTAGCCCCTCAACCTGCACCTGTAAGCTTATTTATTTTTTGAACAATAACTCAGGAAGATCAGACCACACAAGTAAGAAATGCTACAAAGAGATCACAAACTTTTTTGTGTGAAGTAATACAGTTTCATATTTGTTCATAATAGTCACGTGATGCTTCATATTCAAGCAAGCAGCTGGCTATCATATTTGTGGCAAATACTAATTAGAAGTTATGTGCTACAACAGTGATTGATTGCCCCTTTTAAAGCAGTGCATGCATGCCCTTCATAAGCATTTTAAAGGGTAGTGTAAGTCCTTAAATTCATTTAATCTCTGTGAATTTGTGTGGGTCATTGTGTTTGCATATTCTGTTGCGTGATAATTTGAGAGGCTTTCTGTCATTTACGATTAACTATGTTCTACAGATTATTCAGATATTAAGTTGTCCATCATTCATAATGACACTCAACACTATGATGATGAAAAATCTCTTCTATCCTATCGGTACAGCCTTGTTTTAAAAAAATAACAAAAATCTATTTATATCTCTTGATGGGTTTTTTAGTTTTGTAAAATTATTTACACTGGATAAACCATCGGTTTATTAAAATATTATTTGCAAGTTAACTTCTGAATAAATACTATTAAGTTATTTTCCAAAATGTATTTTCATAAAACCATGGACATAATTGACATAGAGGCTTTAAAAGGTCAGCTTATTCACACATCTTAATTTGGTTTTACTGCTGGTCTCTGTACTATTTTAGCCCTGAATCTTGTAGATAAAATCAAGGTAAGAAACTTTGGACAGACTTGTCTAAAGGTCACTGGGCATAGCAATATAATCAAGAATGAAAACTGATCAAGCATAAGTCCTTTAAGGCTTTTAAGGATTAACATTTACCAGCTTTTTCCTTTCAATTATTACTTTTCTCTTCTGCTTACAACATTAAACAAGTGATGTTGCCTCAGCAAGATCAAGAAATCCTAATGGATGTCAGGAGCATTTCTAGACTATTTGCCATACTGGGGCACAGAATTTAGAGGGGCAGAGCTGTACCACTCTACTTGCCAATTACTTACAGAGACACAACTGTGCATTAAAAAATGATTTATTGCTGATATGAGTGATTTATTTGTACAAGTGTACATTACTCTGCAATGGATGAGAAATTACCAACAAATCAAAACGACTTTATATTAATTGCATTAATTTTGTTTATGCTACCATAACTGATTTTGGATTAATGTGTAATTTTTGAAGGTTATACAGCTATACAGTGCATCCGGAAAGTATTCACAGCGCTTCACTTTTTCCACATTTTGTTACGTTACAGCCTTATTCCA
>JAUZSU010005130.1:0-11398 GCA_034780255.1 Parotocinclus maculicauda
TTTAAATAAAAATTTATTTTTATTTCTTCCTCCTTCCTTGTATTGATTCCACATAGTCCTCGAGAAATTGAAAAGTGATTTTTTTCAGTTTTTTCCTCCTCAGTAGATTCTTCATTAGGGACATCTGAGGAACAAGCAATTAAAAAAATCTGGCCTTATTGAAAATAAATGTTAGGGAAGTTACTATGGTTTTCGTAATACAAGAATGCAATTCCCTTTTCAGTCAGCAGGTGCTAGTTTTTCCGAATTTTTATATTTTTAACTACTCAAAGTAGTCGCCTCTTGCCGATATAACCAAATATTGTTTGATAAATTCTTTCCAACACTGCTACAAAAGTTTTCACACGTGCTGTGATGTCACCAAACCAGTCCGATGCGGTTTCAGTCTAGAAACGGTGCTGCTGGCCTTTCTGTAATGTGGAGCCTTGAGTCGTGTTATTTCCTTCTAAAGTAATTCTGACAATGAGCCTGGGGTATTATTATTATTACCAGTGTCACCCTTTACTTCAGGCCTTCTGCTGCCTCACCAGAAGAGAACATGTTGTAATGCAATATTGACCTAATACTGCCCTGGAGGGTGAGGCAACACGGTCTGTTACAACACTCCTTTTGTTACATAAACAAAGGGCGTGATAGAAATGTCTCTGAATTGTACATTATTTCAGTTTTTGGTAACTTACCCCTTTTTTAAAGTTTACTACATTATTTCAGTATGTTCACTGAAATTAATTGATATATGTTTAGATGTCTAAAAGTTTGTTCTTTTTGTTATACAAAAACTTTTATTACAATATTGTATGCAAGACGTGTGACACTCCTAACACTCCTAAAACTACCAAAAGTTTGCTCTTGGACAGAAAATGAAATCCTTTCAGTTATTACATTTGTGTTTTGATTAAGTCAAACACTTCCTTAACTTAAATGACTGTAAATTTGAATAACAAGTTATTGATTGTGCTCATATTAACGTGTTCAGACTGTCAGTACTAAAAAAAACTATTTACTTTCTGACTAATTATTAAGAGTGAATATATTTACTCTCATGAGAATAGACTCTCACTCCCTACGAGGTCGACCCCATTCCCTGTCTATGATCTGGCACCAGTAAATGGAATAACTTTCAGAAGCCCAGTCTCATAAGTCCTGTAATATACCATATATGGTATCTTGTGGCGTCCCAGGACCTTTCCTTCACCATTATAACTTTGTTTGCATATACATTTTAATTTCTTCCAGCTCTCTGGGATTAGTCGTTACTGAATAAAAAGATAGTCAGTAACAAAGTATAAAACTTTTAGTTTATTTCTGGAATGTGGCTGGAAACGATGGGCTTTTTATTTTGCTTTTTGGAGCACTTTAAGACTTTTATAAGATTCGACAAAATGATGACAAACCCAAAACTATTTGAGGATGCAGGGACTCAGGGGGTTAATTTCTTGTGTGTGTGTTTGTGTGTGTGTGTGTGTTTGTGTGTATTCAGGCTGTGGTGACTCTGCCTGTAAGGAGCCAGTCTACAGCAAGTCCTATTCAGGTGCAGGCTTCACGGGCTCAGGCGGGACTTTCTGTTCCTGGCTTGGCCTCTGCTGTAGCAGTGAGTAAAGCCCAGACCAGCTCTCCTGCAGGCTGTGCTCCCAACACACCCTCACCTGCAGTGCTCCAAGGGGTCACCAGTCAGAACATCATCAAACAGGTATGCAGGGGCAGCTCTAGATGTTTGTGGTTAGTGGTTGGGCTGATCTTTGATTAGGCAGAGGGGGACTAATGCCTGTTACACATAAATGTGATGTTAAAAAGCTATTTGTAATGCAAGTTAATCTGCACCAGCTTTCATCTCAAAGCTACACACACTAAAAACAATGGGATTTTGACCACGTTTGGACAAATGACAAGATCAACTATTCCTTCTTCCAGTGATTGTGCTCAATATCTGTGTTTTCTGTGATCAGCAAAAGCATCTCAGAGTTTCGCCGTGTCTTAAGAACTAAGAACTGATACATGTTTGTTTTTAGTTTGAGCACCGTTATTTGATTTAGGAGGTCTATCCAGTTTCACAACAAACAATTAAACATATATTAAACAATATTACTGTTACAGGTACTCCTTGTTTTACAATTTACAATAGTTTTCTACTGCACGATAGGAATCTGATCATAAAAATAAATGCACAGTCAGCAGAAACCATGCTCTGAATTTTGAATTTAAATTCTTTTCTCCTGGGCAAGTGATACACGGCACGGTACACTCTCCTGCACACTCTCGTGCCAAACAAGGAAATCAGCAGTGCATGACATCAGGTGTCACATGGTGGGAGTAATGAGCGCTTGGAAATGTAGTGAGGAAATGTCGTGGTCATAACAATAATCACTTCTGACAATAATGACTTTGAATATATTATTTAATCAATGTCATGAGGTATTAAATACCATTTTAAATATTATTTCAATAGTTTTGCCATTAAGGTTTAATGATGTTTAACTCCTCGGTTTACGATTGTCTGAACACATTTCCAATAATTCGGGGTCTAAATGGTTTTTTTAAATTTATTTATTTATTTTTTTACATCGTCCCAAACCTGAACATTTTATGAGTAAGTAAAATGGCTCTGAGGTTGGGCGGAGGATAGAAAACAACGTAAGGTGATGGATTGTGAAGACAAACACGTCATGTTTTCACTAGTTCTGAGTATAAAAAGGGTGCCAGCAAAGAGTCAGACTAAAAATACAGGAGCAGATTCACGAGGTGCAGAAGAGGCTGTGATCAGCTAGTAAGGATTTTACTGTCTGTATAATATGCAAATATCAAACAGGGGTTGAATTCTATAACATAAGGCCAGACGTTTTCTATTGTTTGTTCCTCGGATGTCCCTACTTAAGAATCTACTGAGGAGGGAGGAAAAAAAATAAAATTTTTCAGCACTTTTCAATTTCTCGAGGACTATGTGGAATCAATATAAGGAAGGAGTAAGACATTTTTAAAAAAGTATTTTAAAATAACATTAATTTAACCTACAATTAAATTAAAGTGAATCTGGAAAAAAATAAAATGAACAGAAGAAAACTTTATATTATTATTATTTTTTTAAAATTAATTAATTTATTTTAATTGATTAATGTATTTTTTCTTCCAAATTTTAACCATTGGTGTTCCGGCGGATCCGAAAAATACCCAAAAAAAATTAAATAAATTAAAATATAATTTTTGGCGGATCCGCGAAAAAAGCAATCAAAAGTCTGGCCTAACGTTTGTAATATAATAATCGTAATAATAAATTCATAATTATACACAAGCTCAAACTGATTTACCGTTGTGTGTAAGTGTGTGTAAGTGTGTGTAAATCTTGCATTTGGTGTGAGACACCCTAACAGGTAAAAGAAAATAAACAACAACTGTGCAGATAGAGCATGAACACTAACTGTGCTAATGAACTGTTCAAAGTACTAAAGGAATTATCCTCGTCTGAATCTTTCAGGTGGCCATTACCGGTCAGCTGGGTGTAAAACCTCAGAACCCAGCAGGCATCCCGCTGACAGCCACCAACCTGCGCATTCAAGGCAAAGACGTTCTGCGTCTGCCTCCCTCCTCCATCACTACCGACGCTAAAGGCCAGACGGTACTGCGCATCACCCCGGACATGATGGCTACCCTTAAACTCACCCCAGAAATGCTCGCTGGTGCCAGCACCACCGCTGCCAAGGGCATCTCTGCTACCCTGCACGTGACCCCGCCCCAGGCCTCTCCCGTGGTCACCTCTAACCCCATATCTTCAGCTTCAGCCGAGGCTCTGACCGTAAAAGCTTCATCTTCCCTGGCCCAACCCACTACAGCCACCTTGGTCAAGGCCACGTGCGACACGGCGATCCGCCTCATGCCCGCTCTGGCTGTCACCATGTCAGACCCTAAAGCCTGCACCTTCTCCACCGTCACCTCCTCAGACTCCAAAGTTGGCGGGACTACCATTCGCATCGTGCCCAGTCTGGGCATGATCCCGCAGAAGCAGGGCCAAACCATTCCTGTCACCACGACCACAAGTTCCAAACCTGGCGTGGTGTCCTCGGGGGCGGCTACAGTCACCATAGCTACCAGCGGCATGGCAGGGGCTAAGGGAGTGACCCTGGCCACACCTGGTGCAGGTTCAGCTCTCTCATTGGGCACTGCTACTGCCACGGTTCGACAAGTGCCCGTCAGTGCCACAGTGGTGACCACACAAACGGTAAACGCTGAGTTTTAGTCACAGAGCTTACAGAATTAATGCTAGAAGTTATTAGACCTTTTTTTTAAAATTCTTTTCACAGGGGAAGCTGCCTGCCAGGATCACAGTGCCTCTGTCTGTCCTCAGTCAGCCTCTGAAGAGCAAGAGCGTGGTCACGACACCAATCCTGAAGGGCAACATTAGTACTAAGTAAGCTTTTGCTTTTTTCTGTTTGGGTTGGGACATGATTTAGTGGTTGTCATGGTTACCTCCACACAGTTCCACACATTCTGTAGGGACCAGGATTTAATTTGTGCATTACCGAATGTTGCATGTTCTCTAAGTGTTTGATTATTGTTTCTTTGGGAATTCAGTAGGGATTCAATTCAATTCAATTCAATTTTATTTCTATAGCGCTTTTTATAATGGAGCATTGTCTCAAAGCAGCTTTATAATATTATATTATCTAAAAAAGGCCAATCCCAAATTGAGAAAGCCTAGGGTGACAGTGGAAAGGAAAAACTCCCTGAAAGTGGTAGGAAAAAACCTCGGAAGGACCAAGACTCGACAGGGGACCCGACCTTCATGGGTGGCCTAGATGTTAATTAAATAAATACTTAAAAGTATATTAAATTATAGCAAAATTAGGTAAATAACAATTTAAATTAATAAATAGATTATTAAATAAGTCCTCAGTGGAAGGGCCTTGGAGGCACAACGTCTCATAATGTCCAAACGTTGGAGGGAGTTCCTGCATTCTGGTGGGACTGGTTTCTGTTGATGAAGACCAGTAGAGTGATGCTGTGCTGGAAGAACATCTAAGTGTGTCGCCCTGGAACTGGTACCAGAACATCAGCTCTGAGAGAAAAGAGAAAATGTAGTTATTGATGGGTTATGAGCACAGAGTCTATTATCCATTACCGATGCAATGTGCAGCATGAAAACTCCGGCAGCACTAACTATAGCAGCATAGCTAAATCTGTCAGATGATTCAGCTCCATCACATCACAGACTAATAGACTAAGAAGCTTCTACCCTTCCTACCCTATGCTGCCTGCACTATATTGCACTACTGTATCTTGGTGTGTCGTGATATTGTGTTTTATTGTATTAAATGTCACTGTAGTGTGCTCAGAGTAGTGACAAAAAACAATCTTGACTCTTGAACCAAGAAGAATGAGCAAACATTGTCCAACGAATCTGGCAGATATGTTAGAAATGTAAGTAGGAAATGACAAGGAACGTAAATATTACAATTTAAAGATTCAAAAGCTACTCAGAGAAAGAGTTTAGGAACCATCTGAATCACATTCGGAAAAGGAAATGCAATCATGTAGACTATTATTCGCTTTTCACATTGCATACACAATTCAAACCAAGCTCACACACTGTATTATGATAAATTACACTTTGTGATTTTTTTTTCCCAAAAAGTACACAAGGTTTTGCACTCAAGTGTAAATTGAGTTTGTTTTCACATTGTTGCATATCAACAGTGATATATTTACATAGAAACTGCTCCGTCCTTGCCTTCCTTTCCCTTTGAAACGCCGCAGTCTCACAATCTTTCCAGCTCTGCAAGTAAAGAGAAACTGTAATGGATAGCATTCATTAAGCCAAATTACCCGTGGTTAATTGCTTCGGTGAAGTCTTGGCTCTGGGGAGCAGTCCCACAGCTGAGAGGAGCACCATCCTCTTGGCCAGGCAGCAAAACAATCAGTTGACGTGTCTGAGGGCAAACGTACAGGAATTGTTATTCATCTAGAAAACCGCCATTCAACTACATCAGCATAGTCAGAAGTGGAAAGAAATAATTCCACAACCAGTGTGGGAATGCAGTAAAATGTGTTTTCTTGGGAGTCTGTTTTTCCACACTTAAGCCTGGAGCCATGGATGTGAGGAGAGGAAGTGTTTGTATCTCAGTAGACGTTGCCTTCCCACACGGCCAGTGAATTCTATAAGCACAAAGACATACAGTATAACACCACAGTGCATCAGTTATTGTTCAGGACCTTGCATTGTTTGATACCTCACCTATATCATTACATTAGACAGCTACATTTGCAGATTAAGATCATATTTTTCAAGATAACATTTCTTAAATTCACAGGGGATGCAATGATTGGCATGATGATGTCACACACATGGACTGTCCCGCAAATTCCCCAGATGTGAATTCTCTGAAAATCTGTGGGCCCACCTGGAGTAAGATGAGTAAAAATACATTTACAAAATCTGGTGGAACTTTTCAAGACTGATACAAGTGTGGTTGAATGTAAATGTCGTTTAAATCCAGTCACTAATATATGATATATGACTTTTTTTTAAAGTGTTACTTGAGCTACTGATGTTTCTGAGCAAAAAATGTGAATGAGCCCCAAAGCATTTACATTCAAACTACTCTACTTACTCCAGGTTTATAAATGAGGCTTACTGACGCTCCGAATCATTTAAATCAATCAGTTAAAAAATGTTACCTTACCTTATCTGAGAGATTGCCTGAGGAAAATCAATAAAAACTCCATACAAATACAATGATTTGAACAGGAACATTTACACTGCTCACAAAAATAAGAGGAGATTTCAAAATGAATATGAACAGGATCGCAGAAGAACTGCTGGATAATCTGATCCTGTCCATGCCCCATCACTGTCAGGGTGTTTTGACACTTTTGGGTGACCATACACCCTACTGAACAATCAATGTGGGGGCACTCTGGTCCAGTTTAACATGCTTCTGTTCACCCCCATAAATATATAACTTACAATCACCATAATTGAGTTTGCATTTACACATTTACGTAATCGAATATCTTTCTATGACTTTTAATTTAGTAATCTTGTTTAATGAAATAAACACTTACTTTAAAAAAATAATAATTTTTACTCGTTTTTTTACTCGCTTCATATTTATTTTGAAATATCCCTTTTTTTGTGCACATGCTCTTTTAAAGCCTCTAAAGATTACTGGTTGTTATTTACTGTAAATTTAGTAAAGATTCATATTTATTTTTAGAATAACACAAAAGTAATGAATAATAGGAATATGTAAAGTATTACTTTTTTATAACTTACGCAGCACTGTTTTGAACTTTGCTCTGTCCTCCCATTGTGACCCTTGCAACAGAGGGTGGGAACAGCTGCAAGGCTCAAACCCAATTCAACGTCAAATTAACCATTTCCTCCCGTGATAAGGAGGTACTGAATAGCTTACTGTACATTTTGTGATGTAAGAAGGGAAGAATAAGATGTCCAGGACAGGAGCCCTGTTTTACCCATCAACCCTACCAAAGCATCTAGAGTGAATTATAAACTGAGCCATCACCAGCACTGGACAAGAATCCCTGCTCATTTTACGATTTCCAATCGCCCTGGGCACTGCCATCTTGAATTTGTGGAGCTTTTGCTAACTGGAACATAATGTGAGCCAGAGAAATGATCTGCCCAACTGATGTGGCTTATCATAACCCAAGCTCTGGCTAGCTGATGTCATGATAAGTTTTTTAATGTGTAACATGCCAACCTGGAAAGCTGACCAAAAAGTGACATGATAAACGCAAAGTTTAAATGCAAGTCTTTAATGGAACACACTGTCATTACTACCATTTGACCACTAGGGCTACCAGGTACAAACAAAAAGAGAATGCTACCCTTTGTTCAAGTCTTATTAATATCAATAGCGCTTTTTACAATGAAGCATTTTCACAAGGTTAATCTGAGTCCAAATTGAGCAATCCTTGGGCAGCAGTGGAAAGGAAAAACTCCCTAAATGTTGCAATGAACATTGCTTGGGAGGACCAAAACCCGAAAAGAAACCCATCCTGGAAAGTTTGGTCTGATATTAGCAAACGTACTTCATATGCGATCAACACCATCTTTTCTAAATTATGTTTGTTAAGCTTGAAGCACCAAATTCCAAAGCCACCTGCACATAAAGGTGTCCATGAAGGTCCCTGGCTGAATCGGAGAATGTTGAACAGACATAGACTTTCCTGATCGGTCAGGCAGCCGTGACGAAGAGATCTAAATCTCAAAATTCAGCACATGAAAAAGAAAGCTACATATGGCCAGCCCCATGTGGCAGAACCTGATACTCCCTGGGTGGCGTCTAGCAGAGAAGAGGCCTAAATCAGGCCAGCTCATTAAGATCACCGCTCCTCAGCCACGTTGGTTTAGTCATACCTGGTTTCTAAAGACTTTTGACTGCGACCCCCCCTTTTTTTTAGCTTCCTGTCAAAATCATGAATTTCCTGTCTGGTTCTCTGTTTTTTTTTTCCCCCAGACATTAACAGTGGCAAGCAGGTGTGCAGGTGATAGTGCCTTTACTGCACTTTGTATGCTAATGTGGACGCAAAGACTGAACATTTCGCTCGGGGTGAATTTGGGGTCAAAAGGAAAGCTCAAGCAGAAATAATTAATCATTTTCTTGGGTGCTAGTGGTGACAATGGAAAAGAATGTGTATTCCGTACAAACCAGTTGTGGACCGTGACAGGTCTGTGTGATTGATATATGGATATCCAGTGTTTATCGGTGCATTGGTAACAGCGGGAGGCCGTGAGGCTTAGCAGAGTTTCTTTGGATCTCAGTGGAGTTGCGTGACAGTGGATCAACTCTCTTATCCTCACTGAATTCCATTCTGAAGTATATTGCTCTTGTGGTTTCCGATGGTTTCTGAAGTTCTTGGAGCAGGCTTTTGATTTATGATCTAGATGTAGTCTTCACAGTGATGCTACACTGAGATCAACTCTGAGGATCCAGGAGCTCTTAACAGCATGTGTACATGAAGTGGTTAATTTAATAAGCTCACTGTATATTACTGAATTATGAAAAGATATGGTGTGGGAATAATGAACTGGCTGCCTAGGGTTACCAGTGGTTATTGGGATTATCATGTGCTAAGTCATAAACGATCAATCTAGGCAACGTTGTGATGCAAATCGTCAGCGCTGTCACCTCACTACTCCAAAGATCCCGTCTTTAATTCCTGGGAGGGTGTGCAGTTTGCATGTTCTCCCTGTGTCTGTGTGGGTTTTCTCTGGGTAGCCAAGGTTTTCACTTTGTTTAGCTTCCAAAATGAATCTTCTTTGATATTGGTTTTAAAACCTATTGAATATGTTCTTCAGCCCATATCTCGACATATGTAGTGACTAGACGATCTGTGATGCCTGAACCTGCAGCAGTTTCTCCAGAAGCTGATTTCTTTAACAAATACGTTCTAAGTTATGGCTGGGCTGCTTCAAACCTCCCGTATTTCATCCTCGATTTGTTCCTCCCTGCAGTCAGGAGTGTATCTACCCATTAGCTGATACACTCCCTTTAATTTACTCCTCATGAATGCAGGTTCCTCAGTTTACTGTGGTCAGCTCTCTTCTCATTTTCCCGCCCGCACACTTGGTGACTCAGTGCATCGATACCACATCCCTGTGCTTTAATTTACAGGATAAACAATCGCATCATTCCAAAAAAGAACGAGAGCAAAATGCACCCAAAATAAAGTGAACTCCTTTGCACTTGCATTTATCACCAGGGAGAGCCTCATATAGAAACGGGTTGGAATTTGAAAGTAAGACATGGAAAGGATTCGGGTCAGCGTTCTGTCTTAGGGTTAAATCTGTTCTGCTCAAACTATCCCTGATGGACTGAAACTGCGGTGGATTGTCAGAGTACAGTCAGGTCCAGGGTAACTGGTGCTTTTGAGAAAGATAAAAAAAATTTGAGTTAGAGAAATCTATTTAAATGATGTCAATTTATTACTTTGTCAATTCATACCATTTTTCTAGATTTTTATCTAAACCTGACAAGCTGGGAATACAGAAGTTAAGATAGAAGATAAGACTAATATAATTAAACAAACACATTACAGAGTCTCTCCACATCTAGATCCACATCAAACTCCTTTCTTTTGGAATCTCCTTCTGAGCTTAGCCATCATTGGATGCTCTGTCTTGATTCTGCCATCACTGGACCATTTTGAATTAATGTGAATTGACCCAACGATATCCAACTTGTAGCTTCTTGGCAGGGGCAGCCAGATTTAATTTGAAATGCTATTTAATTTATTATATGATGTCATAAATCCTAACAATGTTTTTAGGGAAAAAGACATCACAGATCTTCCATACATAACAGTAGGAACTTCAATTAACAGTTACTATCAAGATCACTATTAAAGAAACCATTAAAATGCTTTTGCTAATGTAATCACATGACTCAGAGATGTTTCTGGCACACCTGTTGTACTGAGGCAACCACAGAACTTAGAGGGGCACAACTTAATATCACTGTTTGCCAACCCGTTGTAGTACAACAATGCCTAAAATGAGCCTGTGTAACAGTAAATACTGTGGATTAGGTGATTTAACAATAAAAAGGGCGTGTCTTGTAGTTCTGCTAAAGAAAACAAGATAAAACAAACTTTTTACCACTGTGTTTTTAGTGGGGCACCTCGACATTTAGTTGTCCCAAGTCATACAGTCTTACAGTCCAAGCAATTGTGGGTTAAGGGTTTTGTCCCAACAGTGGCAGAGGCAGGATTTGAACCCAGAACCTTCTGGTCCATAACCATTAGGCTATCGTAGTCCAGACAGTCACAAACTCTGGACTACAATTCCTGTGTTTGTAGGTTACTCAAAAAGGAATAAAGCTACAATAAAATTTGTAATCAAATCCATCTTATTACCAGATACAAGGATTTAAGTTAAGTAATTTCTTACCAGTGATGTCATAAAGCACATTGAAATATATTTAATATTCTCTCTGGCTCAATTGGTAGAGTCAGTTGCTGGAATGGCAGTGCCAGAGGACCTGCACTCAATTCCAGGTGAAAATGTGGTGAACCATAGTGACAAACCCTATAATGAGCAACCGAGTGAGCATAATCATTGCCATCATCATACAGGGACTCCCTAAAAATGGCCTAAGAACAAATGGCCCAGTGCCCTTAACCTGTAAAGGAGCCTAATTTCCCATTGGTGTCCTGTAATTGAAGATGTGAGAGTGTGACAGGGCTCCTACACCACACTGACATGGCCTGAGGCATTGTGTGCAATCATCTCGCTATCATAAACACTCTGGTTTAGTTTGGTTCAGACCCACTGCGATAAACAGGAGGCAGACACATACGGCATGTGTGTATATGCGGGTGTTTATATGTGTGAGAGAGTGTGTGTGTGTGTCTGTGTGATAGGCCCTGCCTAGGCTGGTAATTC
>JAUZSU010005141.1:0-11398 GCA_034780255.1 Parotocinclus maculicauda
GAAACCGGAGTACCCGGAGTAAACCCACGCAGACACGGGGAGGACATGCAGACTCCACACAGAAAGGACCCAGGTCTTTCCACCCTGGAATTGAACCCGGGACCTTCTTATTGTGAGGCAGCGGTGCCACCCACCGAGCCACCGTGCTGTCCTCGCCTTGAAGGTAAGCTTGATTAGGACCAGGAGTAAAACCTCCAACTGGGCATTTAAAGTTAATGTCTTAAAGGACTTATCGAACCCTCCAAGGGACTGAGGTCTCATCCATTGAGTATGTTTGCCCAATACCTTCTGAGGTTCTAGATTCCTCTCCAAATAAGTGGCGTCAAAGGCTTAAAATCTGGAAACACCAGCATCACAAACATTTAGGAGTCCAGGGCAAGAACACAGTTTAACAGCAAAAAACAGCAGGTTGCACTTTCTATTTCTAATACAAGTACCTAAAGAAATGCATATTGAAAAACTGCTGTTGCGTTTGTGTTCATTAATTACAACGTGCCTAATGCAATCTGTCAATGTTTATACTGGCCATTCACTAGGCTGTGTAATGCTATTTAAAGGAAAATCAAACCATTAGTACAGTGGTAATAAATCTTCTGCAAATGTCCAAGTTTTGAAGATAAGATAATTTTTTTTTCATTTGGCTTTCTTCCACATTTCAAAGACATTCATTAGGTTAATTGGTTGATCTAAACTGGCCCAGGATTAATGTGCCATGAATAGCCACTGACGCGACGTTAAATTATCAAATGAAGAAAACTGTTTGAGCTCGCATCCTCGCATCCTGCTCCTTCCAAGTGATCCCCTTCCTGTTTTCTTCCACTTCTCTACCATGCTTTTGTGGCTGTGTGATTCCCAGCTTCTTTCTTGCAGGTCCAAAGACAAGAATCGCCTGTGTCTAATCACCACCTTATCAGTGCACAGAGCCGGGGCATGGAATAATTGTTTGATGCATTGTGGAACCGGCTCAAAGTTGTGTAATTTAATTTAGTATCAGTCTGTTAAATCTTAGTTTGCACATTCCATATGTGGATGCCTGCTCCAGCTTAAGTAAACACCAAGTGTCACTCTCTCACTTCCACTTCCCATGTTCCTTTACCTTTCCTCAATATATATATATATATATATACGTATATGTATTACTGCCCACCAAAATAAGGGGATACTTCAAATGATGATTTTGAAATATCCCATAATTAAATATCCACAATTTTTTGTTTTTTAGATAAAATATATATGTGGTTCTTAGCCATCAACCTTATTCTGTACTGACCGACCGGACCTGCCACCCAAGATACAAAGATGTAATAAAGACTCTTATCTGTCATGTATTCTGATGATAAAATTAAAACCACATAGCCTTCAATAGTAACTCATTTATCAATTCAGTAACTTGGCACTTGCTTTCTTAATTAAATGTTTATTTAATTTTCCTTTATTAGTTCTATGTTCCATGCTGCTTTGTAGTTACACCAATTCCTAACAGGCTTTTAATTAGATGACGTTTTGGGTCTCTATGCTAATTTTGCTTCAAAGAATACAAGGCACCTCTGTTTTAGGGCCTCTGCCAAATTCTGTAAATGTCCATTAATTAACTTCTCAGGAGTTCTAATCCTAATAATGATTGTTAGAAACTTAAATGACAGAGTGTGACTCACTGATCATGACTCCAGAAACAGCCAGGAGCAGAGCAGCGATGAGTGCCGAGGTTCCCACTGAGAGCCCCAAAGCAAGATGAGAAAGAGATGGCTGAGGAAGGATAGATACCTCTGGAGAACCAAATACAAAGGTTAGTTTAGTGTATACCTGAGAGTCCAGTCCTATTCCAGTCATATATAGTCATCCTTTAAGACCATGCATTGTTGGATTTATTTATTTTTTATATATTTATTTTTACTTAGGGGTCTAAGATCAGACACAAAGTTATAACCCTAGTATTTTGACCTGTTAGATCTGAGATCAGAATGCATTGAAACATCAGTGTGACAAACCTGGGATAGGTTTCCAAAAACCTAACATTAATTACTTGGTTATCTTCAGTTTAAAAACCATTCTTACATATACAAGCATTTTTCAAACTAAAACACAGTGAGTTATAAAATCAATGAATAAAAATAATTTATGAGCGAGTTTAAGCTAAGTACTTCTTAATTTTACATTCTTTATACAAAACAACAGAGGCTGACAATGAATATGCTAAAATACTAGTTCTATAATATATATATACACACACACACTGCTCACCACAATTATGGGATACTTTTAAATTTATTATCCTTTAATTAAATATCCCTTAAGATAAGATAAGGAGTAGATGTAAGGAAAGCATTACTTAGCTACAGTAACCATTATGTCAATGGGTTGTCCCATCAAGATAGCGGTGTGTGTGTACATTATTTAGCAGACGCCCTTATCCAGAGCGACTTACAACTGATACAATCCTACAAACCAAGCAATTGTGGATTAAGGGTCTTGGTCAAGGACCCAGCTGTGGCAGCTTGGCATAGGTGGGATTTGAACCCTGGACCTTATGGTCCATAGTCCAGTACATTAACCACTAGGCTATGTAACTATTTGCAGTCAACTACCATGTGAGTCAATGACCTGTGTAACTGAACATAATGTGGTCAAAAAACGGCATGTACTTGTAGTTTTGTCATGTGTGAAGCTTCACCTGTAGAGTTAATGCACGACACACCGTCTGCAGCCACAACCAGATCCTCGTCACAGTAACACTCTGTTCCTTCCAAAGTCTTCCTGCACTCTCCTGACTCGCAGTGACTACAGTTGTGCACACGGCTAATGATGACCTCACCATCTCCCTCCATGACTGAAACAAGCACATCACAGGATATAATACATAAGAGACCAAAACAAATTAAAAATAAAAAAAACAAAAAAAAAACCTTTAGGCTGCTCAAATCAGTTTTTAGGCTAACATTATTTTTATTATTATTCCTTATATAACAGTTCATCTGTGAGACACCAGTAAATTTGGGTTGTGTCTGAAATGGCACTTTAATCACTATGATTTAAATTATACAGTACATAATATACAGTATATATCATTATTAGACAAAAAAAACTGAATTGTAAACCCATTTGGACACTGTCTTATTTGACTTTGTACGCTACTGTGCAACTTCGAATTCAGCTCTATAAACACTTTTTTAAGTGGCAACTTTGTAATAAAAGTAGCTAGGATAATGAATCATTGTGTGTTTTACTGATAACTTTGTATATTTTTGTGATTAACACAATAGCATATTTTGGCAGCCCTACATCAGATGTTGCAGTGATCTACAGTATAGCTGATGTTCATCTGAACACTTCAGGCTCCTAAACTGTCAGTTCTTTGACAATGCAGTCATGTGGCCATGTTTGTCCACAGAGACCAGACCAAAATATTTATGTAGACTGGTACGCTCACACCACTGAAAACCTCCCTCACTGCTGCTGTCCATTTCTTCTTTTCCTCAGTGCAAATTTACAATGAATGTTGAGTTGTTTTGACATAAAAGTGGCATAAATTCTGATTTGGCTGTTCAGAGCTGCACTGCAGCATATTGGACAGTACTATATTTATGAAAGTGACCCAAATCAGAACTGACAATATCAGCTTCAAGTATTTACTTTTACATTGCTCCAAAGATAACACGTCTGTGTCACATAAGAGACAAACATATTGGATGTGGCCACTTTCAGCTGTATTGTGAATAGAACCACTCTGAGGATTACCTTTGTATGCATCCACGTATATCTCCCCATCAGGACTGATAAAGGATGATCCATCCTCTCCATTCTGGTCATTGTCTACTGATGTGCTGCCACCTATAAGAACAAAGCATTAAACCAGCTGATGCAATGCAATTTAACATAGCTAGTTCAAAAACTAACAAGATTTCAGCATGTGATGAGCATACACAATTAGAACTAACCTTTATAGCCACCACCACCACCTCCACTGGTGCAGGCTCCTCCACCTCCTCCAAATCCCCCTCTAGTCTTCCAACCCACCATATTGCATGGATCTCCTCCCTGACCCCCCAGAACTAAGGGTCTCCCACCACGAGAGACAGGACCACTGTCATTCCAGCCTCCACCTCCACCTGAGCAATTAAAGGACGAGAATTTACAAATAAGAGGTGCAAAAACTCAGTTTTCTCTGTTTACTAGATCGAGACAATGGTTATGTTTAAATACTGTATAAAGAGGGATTATGCAGCAGTGCAGATAAGACTGAGGTACAAATACTGTGAATGAACTGACAGTAAAGTGTTTATCACAGCGGACAGTGGTGGCGCAGCGGTTAAAATACTGGGCCATGAGCCCGCTGTGTCTCTGAGCAATGCCCATAAGTCATATTTTTGGATTGTACCGTACACCGTAGATTGAATCAGGTGTAAACATAAACCACCGTAGTGTTTTTTATATCAACCTACTGTTTAGACATTTTTCTGAGTTTAAGAAAAAGCTTTCTATGTTAAACTTGTGTTTTTCTTATGATGGGAAACCCTGCTCATATAAAACATAAAAAGTATGCAGCCCCAAGGGGTTGATAGATGTCTCGATCCAGAGCTATTTACAGATACAATCTTATGATTGATTCAAACAGTTGAGACCTTGCTCAAAGGCCCAACAGTGGCAGCTTGGCATAGGTGAAAATTGACCACTGGATCCGGTCCTGAAGTCCAGTACCTTAACTGCTGAGTGAAGACAGTGAACAGTAGAAAGTTTGTCTTATTGTGAATTGACAACCACAGTGTAATGTGGAGGCACCCATGAGTAGTGACACACAATATGACCGACTTGGCTAACATCCTTAAGTAGTGCAGAGACAGAACATCCAGAAACTCATTCAAAATATGAACAAAGCACAAGACAAACTTTATGGAACTTTACCTATTTAACCTTACTTTATCTCTTCTGTTGGAAAACAAACCAGGATGGTCCAGTGCTCTACTGCCCAGCCATTCTGCTCTATATCCCAACTCTGAGGTCTAGCGAATTGTGTTTCAGTCCCTGGCACCATTGTCAAGACCGGGTGCTGCCTGACATGTGAACTTCACTGGAGCCTGAGTTTTATTAGATGACATCGACCACTGATGCCCCTACATTATACACCCAGGTCATCCATCTTCATGCATCTTCTTGTAAGGGCCTCTGAAACATGTTTTGTTCCAGTTGGAATACCATTCTCTTAATTGCTTTTATGCAACTGTATGCCAGCCTCAAACTAGAGCCAAGTTAATGTTTAATAACATAGTTGCTGTATTGTCCTGGATGTGGCATTTCCACTTCTCTTCACACTCAAGGCGAGTTATGGCAGCCTTTCTTTGCTAAGCTCCCAAAAGCGGGTCAGTGCTGTTCTATTTTGCAGGAAAACACAACGAATTTTCGACGAGCCAACCGTGTCCTATTTTCTGCAGCCCCCTGACAACTTCAGAGCAGCAAACAAGGCCTCGTAAAACAAGATCTCGGAGAACGTGCAAGATCTAAGGCTTAGGCGACAGCTTGGCCGCCAGCTGAATGAATTATAGATATGAAGATAAGTAAAAAGTAATTGTGATCGATGTGTATCTGGTATCTTTGGCAGACAGGAGAAGATGGAACATGAGGACTTGATGCAGTGCATGCATATTTATAAAAATACTAGTCTGGGTTCAGTAATATAAGCAGTTTAGTAAGGATTCAGAATCTTGGCATTTTCTTTCTGCTGGCTCCTCTTTTAATATCCAAACTTTTTAGCTTCTGGTGTTTATTTAGTGATTTTTTTTAAACTCCCCATACATTTTGATATGTAGAAGAAATCTTTCCTGTCTCTTAATGCACAATATTTTCACTAGCACTAGATGACATACCAAACCATCACCATGCCTAGTAGTTGGCCAGACCTCAGTCTTTGTTTAATTGGAACTGGATGTGATTAGTTTGTTATTGCACTTAAATAGTTTAGGTATATATACATTTTACTTGATTACTACTGTAAACCCAAATACTTTTTAGTTTTACTTAATATCTATATACATATATATCAAAATAAACAGCAAAATTTTTTACTCTTATTTTTTACACTTGTCAAAACAGGTTTGATACACTGGATATGTATTTATTTATTTTATATATTAATTTATTTTTCTTTTGTATTTACCCAATTCTATTCAGGCAGCTAATGAAACGCAAACCAGAGTGCAAGGTTAATACTTGATTCATTACTAAAGGAGCAAGGGTGAACCTAGAGTGGTGGACGTGTAGTGCACCTCTCAATCTTTTTGCATAAATGTACAAAGGATTGCTTATATTATTATTTTTTTTATTGTTGAAGCTCCCAATTATTCTACTGAAAGCAGTGACAGTGATTCAAAGAGTCAATGATAATTATTGTTTGGGTTAAATATTGTGATTTGCTATATTACTATATTTACTGCTCACAAAAATCAAAAGAAAAAAATATCCCCTAATTTTGGTAGAACAGTGAGCAGTGTATATTAGCATATCTAGACATGAGAAATATTATTAGTACATTAAAAGTATCACGTGTGTGATTTTTTTTTATTCATCACAGTTAGCAGATGATTATAGATGATTCATAGCTGTAGCACAAACCATAATGTACCATCAGTGTCATGGATATGTGCATAATGTTTCAAAAACTGAGTTAGAAATACTTTTTTACTGTAAGTGTATTCACTTTTATTTTCACACTTTTATCAGATTAGTAGTAATTTGACTTAAGTAAGAACGTGTGAACTTCTGCTACCTCTGACATAACCACAGAACCTGCACAGCCACGACTCACTAGACTCCTAGTGCCATGACTATAACTGAAGTCCTGGTGGTGCCTTCAGGCCAAACAGAGCATTGTATAGACACAATTTGCCATGTCGGACAGAGGGGAGTCCAGGTACTGGGATCATGTCTCAGTGTTGTAACAGTGACAGGAAATTGGCTCACGTTTTCTGCTGACTCTTGCATACAGATCATGTTGATCTTGGGTACTATTACTCCTATTCCAGTCAAACTTGCCCGCAGGTTTTTGGCAATTATGTGAGAGTTTTGCCTTGAACACCGGACTAGTCCATTAGATAATCAGTTAATCTTTTTCTGCTTTGTGAAAATCAGTTATGTTTATTTTCAGGTTCTCACTCAGCTGCTGTGTTGAGGATAAACACACCAACTTAGGAGGCTTGAATGGTAAATTTGCTTAATTTAAAAGTTCTGATACAGTTCAAAAGTTGTGGAACAGTCAGCGATGCACATACAAGTTTAAGTTATGTCCTCCAGGCATGCCCCATGTGGACTAACCAGAAATAAGTGTTTGTCAGGGCACAGTGTGAGAGGAAGACAAGGAATTGTAAGCAGACCATGCACTGGCCTTTCGTGCTGACAGCAGTAAATAGAACACAATGGGGGGCTGGACTTTGAAAAAGTAAAGTTGTGGTAGATATCAAATAAAAAACCCTGCAACAGATGACCTTAGAAGTCCTTCATATACACAAACCCATAGAAGTTTAGACAGAAATCTTTATAAAAATACAAAAACATATCACATGCTGTTGGCCTTTGGCACTTCACTTGCCAAAACGCCCAAAAGCGAACAACTCACAATCCAAAAAAGGCACCCTACATTTCTGCAATCATTTGAGATGCAGCTCACTGTGGGCTGTGGTAGCCTAGTGGTTAAGGTGCTGGACTCTGGACCATAAGGTTCAGGGTTCAAATCCCACCTCTGCCACCGTTGGGTCCCTGAGCAAGACCCTTAACCCACAATTGCTTGGATTGTAAAACTGTAATAATTGTAAGTCGCTCTGGATAAGGGCGTCTGCTAAATAATGTAAATGTAATGTAAATGTATTAAATATAGTGCCCCCTAGATGTGAGTATTCAGAGAGCAATGCCCATTGGGAGAAAGCCTGTTAAACAGTCTTAATTGTATCGTATCCTCCAGTTCAGTACTTTAATTTTGGTTATTTGGTTTTGTATCTTCCGTGGGTTATTTATGAAAGATGTGTCATTTTTTTAGAGCTGCTATACCTAACATGTAACAGGTTTAACAGTGATGTAGGCAATGACTAACAGTTTCACATATTAGTTAAAGTAACAGCCACTTAATCAGAGTATCACCTGCAGAGCTTCATCAATCAGCAACTCACCTGCAGCTCCTGAGAGTCCATTGAGGCCAGGGACCCTGGGATCCTGTTCGACCGGCTCCAACAGGCTGTCAGACTCTACATGGCGGCTATACCCTTGACCCCCACCTCCAGCAGCAATGAGCAGAGGGACGTAGATGCCATTTTCCACCTGAAATCATTCATCAGGGTTCAAATGACTGTGTTGACTATAGAAAACTTTTCATTTTCATGTCATGCTTTGTAATTCTGTACCATGCAAGGCCATTTCTTATGCCATGTTGTTGTATATTCTGCATTTCTCCAGATGCTATTGTAATGTAATGAAAACAAAATAAATACCTTTCTTTTACACATCCTCTACACATAGACCAAACAAAGAAAAATAAATTAACAGAAAATACATCAGCTGAAATAAATTAACACATATTTGCCATACTACTATTAATGTATGTAATAATAAATACCCTGATTAGTGTGCCAGTTTTTTTACATTAAGCAAAATGCTACTAATAAAAACAATAATATTAAATAAATACATAAATGAGACAACATACAGAAATAAATATTTTGTAAATTAAAAAAACAAAACAGAATAAACGAATAAAGAATAGATAATACCACTATTACCGATACTACATATTGATGATGGTGCTGTTGATAATAATAACAAAAATAATAAAAAAATAATAATAAAATGTATAATGCATCAATAAACAATAAATGCACAAATAAATAAATAAAAATATAGCCCTCTTTTATGGTTTTACATGTAGACTTGTAGTTGTACTTTTTCCTCACTGAAATAAGTGATAAACATGAAACAGAACAGAAAAAGGCAGAATATATTTTACATATTCTGAAGGTTCATGTAGGATCATTTGAATTCAATCCATCCAAATATATTCAAGCAAAACAATGGAATGTGCATTAACGATTACTTACTCAGTATAAAGTATGAAGCAGACAAAATTTTTCTGAACATGTCAAATTGAAAAACTGATGGTATTGTTTTCAGCTACATTATTTGGTAGATGTCAGTTTATTTACACTGCTCACAAAATTGTTGTGTAATATGTATATATAATATGTTTGTGTGCAGTATATAACCATTAATACAGATCTTCATTCACTGTAATGTCATAAAAGCCTTACCTTATAAATGTAGGTAGCACCTCCTCCTCCTCCTCCACCCCCTCCTTTCAGCATGCTCTTGTTGTGCGGTGGGTCATTTGGCTCGAGACAGATCTTCTGCAGAGGCTCCTCATTCTGCAGAGATACAACAGGAGAAACTAATAGATTTCACATTCTCTCACTAAACCTGTACACTGTGCTGCTATAGCATAGATATATCATAAGATATATCTTCCAACATGGATGCTTAAGAGATGAGAAGCTGTCAGAGTGCCAGCGGTGTCTTTTGGCACCACCAGAGGGCAGCAGAGGTGCTCTTAACAGTCCAAAGTCAAAGTCAAATTTATTTATATAGCGCTTTTTACAATGGTTCATTGTCTCAAAGGAGCTTTACAATTTTATATTATCTTAAAAGGCCAATCCCAAATTGAGCAAGCCTAGGGCGACAGTGGCAGGGAAAAACTTCCTAGTTAAAGACGAAAGAAACCTTGGGAGGACTAAGACTCTAAAAGGGACCCATCCTCCTTCGGTGGCCTAGACGGTAATTGAATAATTACATTGTAGTAGTAGTACAATTAAGCAAAAAATAGAATTTAAATCAATAATACAATTTAAATTAGTAATAAAGGTCAAAATTAATTACAAATAAATTTAAGTTAACAAGACCTCAGCGGTAAGTTTTTAGAGGCACATCGTCTCCTAATAACTAAATGATGGAGAAAGTTACTGCACTCTGGCCGGACCCGACCAATAAAGTGATGGAGTGAGGTGGAGGAGCATCTAAGCGTGTGGTGAAAGAAAGCAGCTCTCTCTAAGAAGGCACAATCACATTGGTAAGTTAATTCAACTCACACATTATGAACTGCACCTGGCTGGCATATTGCACTGATGCATCTTTAAAAAATTTATTTATGCAAGTTGCTGGTTCTATTTACTTTCATGCTATATGCCTATAAAATCACCACATTTCTGATAATCATAACTTTTTTACATAAACCAACTCAAACAGCGCACTCGAAAACACTCCGAAAAAAGGAACTTTTTTTCATAAGTGAATGTTTAAGATTTCTCTATATCACACAACCCACCCTTGAGCAGGTTAAGTTTAAAAGTCTTGCTTAAGGATCCAAACAGTGGCATCTTGACAGAGCTGGGATCTGAAGTAAACTTTTGATTAGCATTTCATTTTCTAAAACATTAAGGAGTTCAAAATTCATCATTAGGATCATTTCTGTTGCATCATTTTTTTTCACAGGTTCACTGGTGCTTGTAAAAGTCATTAGGTTTAGCACACGCTACATCAAACCAGTATTATTAAATAAGATGTACTATATGATATTATTATTGTAGCACTGCTCATGTTACAAGTCAACGTATAGCTATTAAATACATATACGAAGTAAAATATGCTCACTGCAGGGCATGCGTCTTCTCCCTGCTGTCCCACCAGGATGTACAGCAGCTCATCCTTCTTCAGTTTAAAATCTCCTACAATGAAGATGCCATGTGATCGGACCATGTTGTGAACGCTGCGCCCGCCTGCCGCCCCATAAGCCGTGACCCTGTGCAAAGAACACAGAAATTGCTTTACTACTTTAAGAACTGTCATTCAGACACACGGACACACTAGCATAATAAAGGAATGCATTTACATTGAGCTGATTTTTTCTTCTTTAATGACATCCTGCATAGAAATCCAGATTGTGAAATGGAAAAGTAGAGTGAGCAGGCAACACTGCACACTTTAAAAAATATGCTTATTGATTGGATACTGAATGAGAAGAGCAGTAATTTTTTTTCCTCTGTTACCCAATCTGAGTTCAGATTTCATTTAAGCACGTAGAGAAAGAACTGATTTATTCTTTTTGAATGGATTGTTGGTATACAGTTATGATAATATAAGTTTATCATATTAAAATTATTTAGGCAATAGAACACGGGAGGGAGTGTGTTATCGTGAATAACATCACGGCTGTGATTCGGTCGTAGCCTCGAGCCGAAGGCGAGTGCCGTAGATCGTCACAGTCGTGATGTTATTCGTGATAACACACGACCTCGAGTGTTCTATTGCTTTTATACAACAATTTTTTTTTACAAAATAAATGAAGAAAATAAATTAAAAAACATCAAGAAATTCA
>JAUZSU010005152.1:0-11398 GCA_034780255.1 Parotocinclus maculicauda
TGGGGCTGTTTTGCTGCGTCAGGACCTGGAAGACTTGCTGTGATAAATGGAACTATGAATTCTGCTGTCTACCAAAATATCCTGAAGGAGAATGTCCGACCATCTGTTCGTGACCTCAAGCTGAAACGAATTTGGGCTCTGCAGCAGGACAATGATCCAAAACACACCAGCAAGTCCACCTCTGAAGAAAAACAAAACAAAGACTTTGGAGTGGTCTAGTTAAAGTCTTGACCTAAATCCTATTGAGATGCTGTGGTATGACCTTAAAAAGGCCGTTCATGCTCAAAAACCACTGCATTTTAGTCCAACAAACGGCAGCTTCAACAATGTTTAGGGAAGTTCTTCTGTTAAAAATCTCTTGAAATTAGTTATAAAGCATTTGTGATTGAATTAGTTTGAATAGCTTTTATACTGTCTCTAAAACAGTCAAGTTAAATTAGAAAATATTTGATATGTTTCGGTTTTCTTTAACGTTCAGCTTTCAGTATTCCAGGGGCATCATCAGACCCACAATGCAGTGTTGATTTTCTTTTCAGTTTTCATGCATGGCAGAGTAACGCCCACTTTAGTGTTAAATCACTTAATCTATTTGGTCTAAGCATGTTATGTTGTGCCCCTGCAACTGTGACTGGCAAGCAGGTACAGGTGTGCCCCTCTAAATTCTGTGTGTGCCCCAGTGCGACAGGTAATCTAGAAACTCGACATCTTCACAACATTTCAATTTTAATTTTAACAATCCTGGATTCAGCAGCTCGTCTGCTTTCATATGGGACTATTTAGGAAGGGACTACATTAGATTGTGGAAGAATGATTTATTACAAATATTATTAATAATACATGTTTGAAACTAGTTTTTGACCAAACTGGTCACCATTTCAAAAAAGCCCTAATCAAGGCCATGGTATACTACCATACGTCTCATGGCTTACTGCTTTGTTGGATTGTTTATGTTGTGAAAGGGCAGAAAATAATTGCCAGTTAGAAATGTCAAATTTCCTTTGTTTGAGGTGAACTTTAAAGCAACACACTGCCCCAACCGCTGGTGTGATGATCTGGGGAGCCATCGCATACGACACCTAATAGTGATACGAGGAACACTAACAGTTCAGTGACATTTTCCCTCGTGGCAGGGCTTCCAACTGGCATTTCTGGCCAGGATAATGCTCGCTCACACACACAGCAAGGGATGTCTCAGCCAGAATGCAACTCTTCCACTCCCTGCCCAGTTGCCAGATTTATCACCAATTGAGCATTTATTGGACCAACTGGGACAACATCTTGAGAAATCTACTAGTCTTCAAGATCTAAAGACCCAGCTGTAACATCTGTGGGTAAATAATAACATTGGAAAGGATATCTAATGGAACCTGTATGCCTTCATAATCAGCTGTATCTGATTTTGTATCCAGGCTAGAGTCGGCCTAACAGGGTAACTTGAGCCTGCTTTTAGTTATACAGTTTTCCTCAATGAACGTATCCTTTTGCTCTAATATTGTAACTACTTACCTATATCATCATTACATTCATACATAAAAAGTTTCATTCCACAGCTTCTTCTTAGTGCGTACATTTTTATTTGGGATTTTTTAGGGTTATGCTCTGTACTTAATCCTCTTCTCCTGCTCCTTTATAGACTTTCAAATGGCATAATGGTAAAACATGTTTTGAATCGAGCTGTTCGTGGAGAACAGACCAATAAACATATCATTGTAAGCTAGTTGCCGATCATGTGAAACCACAACAGCAAGTCTAGAGCCACTCACATGATACCAAACATCTGCCATGGGGTTCGGTCCCAAGGATATGAGTGGGGTATATGTGAATGGAGTTTTTGTCTAGTCACTTCCTCACCATGAACTGTGATGTTTCTTCATTATTGTTGTATTATTGGGTCTGGACATTTGTCTCTCATGTTGGTAGTACAGCAAGTGTGATATTTTAAATTAAAGGTGAGAACTCGGGTGTCTTCTGGCAAACACAGTTAGTAAAGTACTGGACTACTGACCAGAAGGTGCAGGGTGGAAGTCCCAGAACAGCCAAGTTATAATATGCATATAGCATACTCCAATCTATGTACTCAAATCTGATGAAGAGAGCTGGATTTTTACACTCAGATTACTCAGAGCATGTATACCAGTTACCCAATTTCAAACCGTTTTCAATTGGCAACAGTGGCCATTTCACACACACAAGGTTGCATCTATACACACAGTTTTCTCAAGACCAGTCACACACATTTCATATAATTTCGAAATATTCCCCAATTTTTGTGAGCAGTATGGGTATTATTAGAATTACTGTATTATCTTGTGTCCTCGGCGAAAATTTTTAGTGGGAAAAACTGTTAAGTCCCTCCACCCCACCTCCACATTTAGCATAAAATAATAATTTACCCAGAGTTGTTTCCATTGTTTTGCAAAGAATCCATTCCACTTGATCAATTAGAGAATACACGTACCACTGGAAGTCCACTCTCTGGTTTCCAGGTTGCCTACAACAACTCAGTAGGCTACCATAACTCCCTAAGTATTAGCTCTATTCAAAAGATTCAAACGGTTTCTGAAAGTATAAGACGAGAGTTTTCTGATGTGTATGGCATGTGCAACTACGGTAAAGACCCGCCGAACAAGGGAAGTTCATACCGCAGCTTTGAGTGAAAGAAACCGAGAGACAGCAGATTTGGTAAGTGAATTAGAGAGAGATTTTTGTTCTGCAAAAATAATTATAGTTAACAAAAGTGTTCAAATAATGTTGACCTAATGAAATATTATAATAAGCTTTATTTTATTTACTTTAAGTATCAATTGTGTGAAATTCTGAATATTCTTATTTTTAAACATACAGTTAAGTGGCACTCATTCTTGGCACAGTGGCATGATCTTGTTACAGCTTTAACTATAAAAAGTATAAACAAAATCAAAAGTAAAATGCACATAAAGTCAGGGTTGGTGATAAATTAATGTTATTAAAGTTTAATGAGAACTTAAATCCGTCTCTAAAATAGTTCCTAAATTTAGAGACATTTGTAGGTAAAATTATGTGTTTAACAACCTGATAAAACATACACCAGAATTCAGTAAATGGCATTTAATTCATTACAAATTACCCCCCACACAACACACACACACACGTGCTCGCGCACACACACGCACACATGAAAAGTGCTTTTGACACAGTGGAACAGTTATACCTTTGCAAGTCCCGATGCAATTTTTTCTCCAAACACTTTGAAACCTCCCTGTCCACTTTTGCATTCTTTAATTTTAATTCTCTACCTTGATAAATATGTTATCAAGATTTTTACAGTGTCTTTTTCTCATCATCATCAACAACAACGAAAAGGCAAATGAAGATGAGTGCAGGAAACTATGGTTTGTGGTTTCGTTGTGGACCTGAAGTAACTAGAATGCTCTTAGATAAACTGTAAAAAGGTTCCGTCCAGTCACTGTGAGCTTTATCACCATCATTCTCCAGCTTTTCAGCTTTATAACACCACACTATTCATGTATTTAGAGTCAGTGTTTTTCTATTCGTATAAGCTCTCAAGCTCTGATACTAACCAATCTACATTTTTCACTGCATAGCAATCAGTTTCACACTCTGTGTAATGGGCGGCATTAACGTGTTCTTTTTCTAAACTTGACTTGGCACTAAGATGTTCTTCAGCTTCGACCAAACTGTTCTTCCATCACTTTTAAGTGAAAGTTTGTAATTCTTACACTTATCATGTGAGCCACCCAAGCATTTTTGCTCCCTTTTTGAGTCTTTGTCCTTCCAAGGTTACTTCCTTACAACATTTAGGGAGTTTATAGATATTGAAACAATGCTCCATTGTACAAAAGCACTAGAAATAAACCAGACTTGACCTGAAATGGGTTCAGTCCTGTTTGATATGGCTTGATATGTTTATGTTTTAGCAGTTTGTAATAACGCAAGTCTGAACAATACACTGTAGCATCACGTGCATTTGGCCCTCTGTCTTCTTGATGTGTGTAGTAGCTTAAACGATGGATGTTATCTTGGCTGTTATGATGTATTTCTCAAGCGTTCAGTGGCGTCGGGTGAAGTACGAATGAACCAGAAGTCAGAAGTCTGACAAGGAAAAATCCTGATTCAAAGACGTGTGATTATTTGAGCTTTGCACAGCAAGGGAAGAAGGTTTTGTTTAGTGGGATTAACATAGCTACCAACAGCCACCCTTTTTTTTTTTTTAGCAAGCCTTTATCATTACACACGTAGTACTTAGGAGTGTCAATTCCAGTAATCCAGCTCTGTGTGGCACTGTGTTTGTGTTTCTGTGTTTGTTTGTTTGCTTGTGTGGGTGCAGTGCCTCTCTTATTTTGGAAAAGACATCAGATGACCCCTGTCCAACCTCAAGGCACTGCATGGTCTCAAACCCAGATTGCCATGCAGTCTTTTTCATGTTATCAGAATCAGGTGGCTTGAAGGTCAAGTTAGAGGTAATTTGGATGAGCCTTATTTTAGGCACTTGGGTTATGCAGCACTAGTGGTTCCATCTGGCTCGGTTGGCCATGTCTGGTGGAGGGGTACTGTACTGCAATGGTCCATTGTGTGTGTGTGTGTGTGTGTCTGTGTGTGTGTGTGTGTGTGTGTGTGTGTGTGTGTTTAGCCCAGTATACCCAGACGCTGAGCTACAGAATGGATTTGGAACCATGGCCCCCTTACTAGCCCTGAGCTCCTTGGCTGGCTCCCTGATTAATGTCTGTTCATCTACAGCCTGTGAATTCCAGGATAGACTCAAGCCCCCCCCTCCTCTTTCCTCCTTCTAATACACTATACAAATACCAAGAAATGTAAACTATTCGTTTAGTTGGCTTTGCATGATTTTCCCAAGTCATGTAATCAGCCTTGGTGCTTTGCATTTGAATTCCAGGATAAAATAACATTTCTACATCTATAAGAGTTGATCTGGGTGGTTAGATTGCCATCTTAGTACCTCTATGGTGTGATCTCTTATATTTGTGGCTTGTAGGGGAGGTTGCCAGTGTCTCATGTGGGCCCTCTTGGTCGGGTTCTTCCCCTTCAGGTTTCACTTATTGCTAGTGGTACAAATGTGATCTGTTAATACATTCTTATTAGTAACTAACTACATATTCTGTTTTCTCATGTTCCAGTATCAGTTCCTATCCCACACTAAAATGTTCCTTCACTTTGACTCCTCTCAATCTGTTCTTCCATCATCAGTTCCAGCCCTTACACCCTGACTCAGACCACTTTAGAGGGCAGGGATGAACTCCCTCCATCCTCTGGTTGACTGAGGACGTCACGCCATCCAAATTTTTCCTCTGAGGACACAGGATCCTAAAGCGACTGCACTAAATGCTGATATTTACATGATTTGATTCAATATTTTATTATTTTACTCTATTGTCCTGTATGGTATAGTATTATATTTTCTCTCTTATTATAATTTTTACAATATTACATGGTCTCTAATGTATTAGTCTACATATGTTTCTATTTTATTTGCATTATTAATGCATATTTAATTGTGTTCTGTTTATTATTTATTTTCTATTTATCTGTTTCTTCTGCTTATTTAAGCTATTACTAAACGAAGGTAACTGCTTCAATCCTTATGCATTTCATCTTAGCTCCCCAAAAGTTTTTTTTGTCTTAGTCTTCCTGTGGGTTCTTCTTCTAACGTTCTAATGTTTAAAGTGTTTTTCCTTGACAGTGTCACCCTAGGATTGCTCAGTTTCGGAAAATATGATATAACAGAAAATTGTACACAAATTATTATACAAAAACTATAGAAGACTTTTGACTTTTCAGCCAAATTGTGTGTGTGTGTCTGTGTGTGTGCGCGTTTAGCCCAGTATACACAGACACTGAGCTACAGAATGGATTTGGAACCATGGCCTATCTCCAGGCTTGAATGCAGAGCTAAGGTTACCTGATTGATTTCATTTTTGTTGATCGTGTCTCTACAGATATGAGCAGCCAACGACCGGCGTCCCTGGAGAAGATCATTTGATCAGGTATTAGGGAAGGAGGGGTTGAGCGATCCTGTTTCTCAATGCTTGAAATCACTTTACAGCTGTTGCTGCTGAAAACAAACTAAACAGCAAATATTTATCATAACCTGCAAATGCAGGCTTGAACATGCAGTCATTTGGAAGCGGGGGCATCCTCCTAACTAATCATCCATTGTTAGGAGATTATAGGATCAGTACTGTGCAAAATAATTAATATAAAAATAAATAAATAATAAATTAGAATGTTTTGGTTAAACTTAACAGGCATAAAGTACCCTGTCCCACCATGCAGACCTGCCACCTTTCTGCTTCTCTGGTGAGTGACCTATATGTTTAAGAAATGGCTCATACTGTATAACTGAACTGTGCTTTAATTTTGTTTTAAATAATTATTTGATTGCGACATACTTATGCATTTGTGTTCCGTCAGTTCTCTACACATTTTGAGTAGGAAAATATGTCTCAGGTCTTTGCTCGGTACTCGGCGCACTTGCTTAAACTTGTATGAGTCGAGCCGTGGGATTCATTTCAGCTGGAACTCGATTCATGATTCAGTACACAATGATTCAGTTTCACAATAACTGTTTCTCAGTGCAGATCTCTGCTTTGTTTATTATGGTTTATTATGGTCCCGAATGGTGTTGTATTGTGCTGCATTCTTAGTGCAAATAAGTTTCCATTAGTCCTAAAAAGCTTGCTCAATACACCCAACCGAAAAGAAATCCTCCAGAACACTTTCAGGCTAAGCAGTTTTGCTTCTAGTTTTCACTTTCAATCCATTATTCACTAAATGACATTAGATTTTTCAGCACTTTGCTATAAAAGAAGCTTTGTGGTAATGATTTTGGATAACTGTGGGTTAATGTAAGTGTTAATGTATAAAAGACTCCTCTATAATCCAGTATAGATTATATTAAACTCATCAGTTTATGATCTATTTAACTTACGATGGATTTATCTGAACATTTCTCCTTCATAAATCAGGAGCTTCTGTATAATACAAATTCAATAATGCATAGAATAACTTATGCAGAGGGGATTTTCTGGGGATCTGGAACCGATGATTTCAATTTACATTATTCCTATTGCAAACCTTCTGGAACGAATTAAGGACAAGAACCAAGGTACCACTGTAATGCAACATTAGTTCACTTTGAGTTACTTTAATTATTACATTATAGCATCTAAGCCACCAAAGGTTTGGTTCATTTTTAGTTGTTTATACATATGAGGTGAAATAAGACAAGAGAGCCATTAAAAAACAGAGAGGTGTTCTACTTCATCAGATCTACAACTCGGGTAATCATTAAAAAGTCACGAATCAACTGGTACAGTGACAAACTTCCCTGGAGGAGGACCCAAGTTTATTTTGCCCCCACACACAGTGAGGAGGGCAGTAACAGAGAGCAAAAAAAAAAAAAACAGTCTACAAAACTGCCATCAGATGCCACCTCAATGGCAACAAATTATTTGGACTTTCTGCCAGGCTTTTCCCCGTCATCTTACCACACTTGGATTTCTTGTATTGTAGGTCCATGTGAGGTAGAAGACTTTATTGATTCAGAAGAAAATTGCAACAAAAATTCAAGCAAAAAAACATTCCGAGCCAGTCACAGTGCTGAGATGATACCAGACAGATGCATGCTAACATTTTTAAAGAATTAACAGTTTTATATAAAGGCAAAATCAAAAGCATAGAACAGAATGTTAAAAACAGGTCTGGACTGTGATATAGATGACATACTTTTTGTGGTTTCAGTGTATTAGTTTTTCTCAGTCAAACTCTCACTTAAACCAAATTGTATTATGGGATATTAAGATAGCATATTTTAACCACGGTAACTAACTATGCCAGTTAACGTTCGACAATCATCTTACTACAACTACAGTTATTACAGTCATTCATATAGGTATATAGTAATTGTTTGGTCCTGGCATTTACGTGGATGTTACATTGACACTTACCACCCGAGTGTTGCCCTGGCCTCCAAATTCCCGAGATCCCAATCGGATCGAGCAACTGTGGGATTATTTGGATGCCTGGACGCCGCAATTGAAGGATCTGCCACCAGCATCGGGGGGCCAGATACCACAGGACACTTGTAAGGTACTGGACTCTGGACAAAGGAGAATGTCCCACCTCCCAAACTGCCACGGTTGGGTCCTTAAGAAAGACTCTTAACACCCAATTGCTTGGATTGTAAGACTGTATCAATTGTAAGTCGCTCTGGATAAAGACCGTCTGCTAAATGATGTAAATTAAAAGGTCAGAGGTCTTGTAGAGTCCAAGCCATAATGGGTCAAAACCTTGGTGGTACAAGGGGGAGCCACATAATATGAGGCAGGTGGATTGAGTGTGATGGCTGGTCGGTCTAATCTCTGTATGAAGAATGCCTTGTTTGGAAGTGTGTTTCTCTGAGAGAGTGAGAAACAGGACATTCCCAGACAGATTCCAATGCTTTTAGTGAACATAGAAAGTAGGAGCCACTGAATGTTTAGGCAGGTTAAGGGAAATCAGACCTGTGAGACAGAACGAGAGCTGGATTAGTGCAGCTTCCTTATGCTTAAATCGAGTCAACTATTAAACAACAATGAATTGTAGGTATCATATGCGATTGAGCGCAGGAGGACCGTGTTTATTTTCCATTTTTTAAATTTTCATAATTACTGCTTTCATTTTCATTATAGTGATTAAAACTAATAGCACATCATTTAGCAACACCAAATAAGGCATACGTGCTTTCGGCAGCTGGCACGCTCATTTCCTCACAACTCTGGGGACTCGGGTTCAAGTTCTGAAACGGAAAGTCTTCTCCCCGACTGTCCTCCAGACAGTCACTTAGGTTCGATTTAAGTGTAGTGAGTCCAATCTAAGGTTTTAAAGCATCTAGAATAGCACATCTAGAATAGCACTAACTTATATATATTTTAATCAGCACAATTCGATATAAATCCAATACACACACTGTCAAACACACTGCACCCCAAAACACACATAAAATAACATTTAAGACATTAAAGGTCTTATCAAACATTTAATGGTCTAAGAAAGTATCCAAAATATTTTTAAAAAGCAAACAAACAATTAAATATCAAATGAAACCATTTTAAGACGCTTCTTAACTACCCTGTTTTTTAATCCATCCTCCAATGCTAAGACTGTGGAGACAAAGTGGTACAGGTACTGGACTGCAAACCTGAAGCCCTAAGATCCAAGTTTGGCATTTGAGCAAGACAGCGAGGTCACAACATGGCCAGCTGTTGGGGATTTGGGAAAGGCCTCTAACCTTCGGCTGTTTGGCTCAGTTTGAAGTCGTTAAGTGCGAAATGCTGCGATTGTATCTTTGCGTTCCTCGCTGGTTGTCTGAGGTTGCAATCTGGCAACCCTGGTCCCACGTTTATTACAGTCATTTAGGGAGGGTGGTACACACACACACACACAGACAGGGAACGTTATACGCTCTCAGCAGCTGTAGCTAAACCGTTATCTTACAGTTTGGATCAAGGGAGTGTGAGAGAACGGGAGCGAGATATGGGGATTGTATGGCAAGGAGTAAACACGGCAACGGTACCTCTGTCTTTCTGAGATTCACAGGATTGAGGATTTAAAAGGCAGGTTAGCGAGACTGGTAAGAAACATTTGATATTATAACCGACTCACTACTTTTCATTCGCCTGCTCGCGGTCTCGGATGGCGTTGTTTTGTGGCTGTCACTGAAATAAAATGTCCTCTCATCGTTTACGTTTTTGAGGCCGAGTCTCGGCAAATCTTTGTTGTGTTTTTTACTCTTTGGGTTCCTCTGTTCGACCTGTTGGTGTTGAAGTAACTGTAGCGACGTTGTGACTTTCCTAGTGAACATTCCCACCCTGAATCTCTCGTAAAAATAATTCCGTTATATCACTACATTTGTTATTAAATCGTACTAGCTTTTTTTAACCGCTAAGGTGTGCGGTTTGGACGTGCTTGGTGGTCGCGGTCCCTGTTTTAGGCCCCGCGCGCCCAACCGCCGCTGTATCTGTTCAACGAGTTCGATATTTAAATAAACCGAGCGCTGTTAGAGGAGTAACGGTTTTTGTTTGTTAGTGAAACCCAGCCTAGGGTTAAAGGTGTACTGTACGATGTTTAGCGATTCCGCACGCCTTTATGCAACTACACGTCAGCGTGACGACACGCAGCGCTGTGAAAAAGTCTTACCCACATTTAAATCCTCGTTTTGTTCCGATTCGACCACAAAAAACACGACTGCCTGACACGAGTAGGACTTGTTTCGCGTTAATTCGCCCAACTTTATTGGAAGTGACCGTAAAACAGCTGTGCTGTGTCATAACCGTATTTCGTACACAACGTTCCAGCTGTGAAGTTCTTCAGTGTTGCTCTGTTCTCTGCTCATTCACAAGAGACGCGGCTTCAAGAGTGTTGGCTTAAAAATAAAGCTGAGGGCATTTCTCAGATCTGTTTGGATTAATTTCTTTCTTTATTTTAATTAAACTGGACACGTTTATTATTAACATTGATTCAGTTGGATGGCTGAGTATAAGACAGGATTTTTAAAAGGACTAAAATCGGACACCCTCTCACATCTGCCGAGGTTTAATAGCAGACCATAATTCCTCAAAGACTGAGGATCTTATGGTCACTAATATTAAATTACATTCTGTCTGTCTGTCTTTGTTAGTGATATATATTAGAAAGTATAGGATATTATAAGATTGATGATATAATAAGATAAAGAATATTATAAAATGGTAATATTAATATATAAAATATATAATAAAATAGAGAATATATATTATTATATTATTATATATTATATATTACTGTATTATTAAATAGAAAATATAACACAGAGATTAATGGTAAGTGTTTTACCATTCAGGTCAGGCATGGTCAGGGGGGGAAGTTACTTAAAAACAGTAATATATTACTGATTACTCATTACTTAAATAAAATTGTACTGGGATTACTTAACTCATTACTTTCTGGAAAATGTAATCTTATTCCTTATTACATTACTTTTAAGTTACATTCTAAAATCTATGTCTATCTATATCTGGAAAGTACAAAAAATATTCAAAAATTCAAAATAGTGATAATATCTCCACTTGTGGAAACAGCCAGCCTCATCCTCTGCCATCGTAGCTACGCTGTGGCACGGTTGCCAAGGCTTACGGTACCTAAAAGTCGCTAGAAGACACAAAATGACGTCATCGCCTAATTTGCATAAGGGTCCATTTGCGTTTAAGAGAGGAATAACATCGTGGGAGTAAGCAAAAACACCCTAAACATGTTTAGAACTACAAATTAAAATTCTTGTATTGATTCTTGGTTTGTTATTGGTTTGGATCTCCTGCTCTGACTGCAGATACTCTACTGTGAGAGTAGTGAGTGATTTGGGACG
>JAUZSU010005163.1:0-11398 GCA_034780255.1 Parotocinclus maculicauda
TGTGTGTGTGTGTGTGTCTGTATATATATATATATATATGTATTTGAATGTGTGTGTGTGTGTGTGTCTGTCTGTGTGTGTGTGTGTGTGTCTTTATATATATATATCTATTTGTCTGTCTGTATATATATATATATATATATCTGGCACTCTACGCCTATCAGTGTGTCTACCTATTGCTCGATCGATAGATAGATAACTGTAGAACAGATAGACAGACAGGCAGACAGATGTAGATAGATGAATAAATATATAATGTGGGTGTATCTGTCTATATTAAGAAACAAATTGCAACTGGTATTCAATATTTCGTCTCTTATTGTCTGTAGAATCTGGATGTTACAGACTTCCTGGACATTCCAGTGGGGGTCCTCTGCTTTGATGACAGTGGGGCCCAAAACCAGGCATCACTTCATCTGAACCCTTCGAGAGTCAGGATCATCCTAGAGGGCAGTCTTGTAATGGACGAACTTACCAACCTACCTCAGGCAATGTGCCTCTTGTTTGGGTTGACCTATGCACTCCACTTAGAGTACCCAAAGTGCATGAAAAACACCTTTGGCTTCATTCAGCAGATAATGCTGAACTTAGGCCGAAGTACGCTTTCACCCAAACTTCAAAAGCTGAAAAATGACCTTGCAGTGTAAGAAACATTTATGATCATTCCACAGTTTCCCATAAAGTGCCTGTTTTATTTTGTAGCACTTCCAGACTGCACTAAAGGGACAATCATTGATAAAGTTCTGCTGCTACCGTATGTGTTCAGTATTGTTAAATAAGTTTTTTCAAAATGTTGCATTTATTGAATTGTATTGTATTCAGGCTTGTATTCAGCAAAATATGTTAAAGACTGTTCCAAACTTTAACAAATGAAGAATGACGCTGTAGTGTAGGAAACATTTGATGATCATCTCAGAATTGGTCATAATGTAAATGGCCTGTTTAGTTGTTTGGCACTAGTAGACTGTATTAAAGAATCAGTGATAGAGTACTACTGCTACAGTATATGTTCAGTATCAGTAAATGTGTGTTTCTACCAAATATTGCACATATTGGATTTTGCAGCTGAATCCAGGCTTTAATTTAGCAAAATATGTAAATAAACATACATGTCTCTTGAATTCATTTTGATGCTCTTACCACAAAATGCACAAAGAATGTAATGTGATGAAAAAAAGTCGTCATGTGTAATTTTTGGAAAAACCTGTTTTATTTACTATTTTTTAATATTCATTTTATTCATTTATATACCTTTTTCCAAGATAGTGTTATTTTAAACATTGGCCACATTTCATTTGGTAATGCAAAATGTTGTTTTGTTGCTGTGATATAATTTAAAATACAATCAAACAATTTTAATGCAGTTTGTGTTCGTTTTTAATTGGGAAAATATTAAATACAGGTCAAGATTTTTTTTGGTATTGGGAATTTTTTTTTAAGTTTTAAAAACTTCACACTTTAATTACAGAAAGCTTAAAATATTGAGCTAAATTAACTGGTCGTTGATTTTACTGCAGATTTTCAGTAAAAACAAATTAGATTTTTGTATATTCAACTCACCTGTTTACTTCCAGTTCATTGGACATTTAAGTTGATTTTACCAGTATGCATTACTTAAATATTTTAAGGCAATCACTTGCCTCAAACTCTTTAAGTACAATCAACTTATCCGTGTTTACAGTGTACTTTTGGAACTTTTGTTGAAGCCTAATGAGGTTTTAGGTCATATATATGCACAACAATAGAAAATTCTAGAAAAGGCTTCACAAATGTTAAAGCACCAGTGTACAACTCCAAACTGCAGTCCTGTGAAATGGGTTTGGGTGATGTTCCAGCTGCTTTGTTATCTACCAAATAAAACTACTTAGCAAAATGGCCCAACTGCACAACAAGCAACTAAGATTGGTAATAAGTTCAATCGTCAATCCATTTATCAACTGCTTAACAGACAGTGCAACCTGACCTGTCAACCTGATGACTGTTTAAAATGCTGGTTTGGTGTGTTGAGGGTCACCAGCAAGCCGAATAAAAAAGGTCAGATTTCCAATATTGCAAGGAACCAAATGTCACCACAAGAATAGAAAAAGCTAACATTTTACCCATTTGATTTTTTTACCTGTCTAGATATGGTAACTTGTTTTCTTTCGTAAAACTGCGACCCCAAAATGGTTTTAACGGCTATGGAAAATAATACATGTTTTATGATTACCAATAGTGGCGGGGCACGTTTATTAGTCCTCTTATGTATGTACTGTTTACATTCTAATTAATTATTTTATCCATTCAATTATACGTCTAGGGAAAATGCCTAGTATATTTTGGCAGACCACATATTAGTGAAGTACTTTCTGTTAATATGCTAATAATAATAGCGCTAATTTTAACTGTAGCGGCTTCGTTTTGGACTACATATCCCATGATCCATGTCGTTATGTTGCTAGTGACGCCTTTATAAGGTACGTCGCCTGCGTTTCTGTCCGGATTTACTGGTACTACGTTCCGTCTTTATCGCGGAGTTAGAAGAGGGCTGGTAAAACTCGGGCTGAATCGGTAGTAATAAATGTAAATAGGTAACAGCCATCAGAGCGGAAATACGTAAATACGCGTTCACAGTTTATTGTGGAAAGCGTTTAGGCGTTTATTCCTGTGTAGTAATCTGACTGAACGGAAAAGGGTAAGTTGACTAACTTTCGTTATTAGAACAGATGTAGCTACTCGTTTTGACACCATGTAGCTCAAGAGAATCTTACTGGGTGACGTGTGAGGAGAAATGTTGGGTTTTAAACGCATCTTCTTTAACAGACAATAGTGGTATCAAAAGCTATATTTAACCTCCGTGCTTGGTCGCTTTACAACCAACCTGTGATAATTTCCTTTAAAAAATAACCTAAACACCGTTTTGAATATTCAGCCATCTATAAATACACAATATGGACAAAAATACTAGCACAGACCTCTTAATCATTGAATTTGAGTGCTTCATTCCTTGCCATTGCCATGGGGTTTTTAAATTAAGAGCCTAGCTATGAAATCTACCTTTACATTTCTCAAAGATTGGGTTGTTCTAAAGAGCTCACTGAGTGTGACAATGGTAGGATGCCAATTTCTTCTCTCCAAGACATTCCATGAGCTGCGTAGTGCATAAAAGTAGCCAACTCTTTGATAACTTACTAATTGCACAGTTCCACATCTTCTCTGACATTAACATCGGCACAAAAACTGCACCAGGAGCTTTGTGGTGTTTGTTTCTATGGCTGAGCAGCTGCATACAAGCCTTGCTTACACAGTGGGAAGAGTTTGGGGAAGTGCCTTTTCTGTTTACTTTACATTTATGGCATTTAGCAGACGCCCTCATCCAGTCTCATACAGTCTTACAGTCCAAGCAATGGTGGGTTAAGGGTCTTGCTTAAGGACCCAAGTGTGGCAGCTTGGCAGAGGTGGGATTTGAACCCAGGACCATCGGGTCCAGGGTCCAGTACCTTAACCGCACAAAGTAAGGTCCATAAAGGAATGTTTCAGAGAGTTTGATGTAGAAGAACTTGACTGACAGTTATATTGAAACACCTTTGGGATGAACTACACTGGAGACTGTGAGCCAGACCCTCTAACCTCAGTGTCTGACCTTACAAATGCTCTTCTGGATGAATGGGCTAAAATTCCCAAGGCTAAAAGGGCGTAAAAGGGGACCAACTCCACGGTGGTCTAGTGACCGTTATTACTATGGAAAAGTTTTACTTGTATTCAACCATCTATTTATTTTAGTTTAAGCAAGTTTTTATAAAAGCCAATATGCACTCTGATGTACTGTTCAGGAGGGTAGACAATTTGCAACCAAACATTCATCTGACAACACAGCAGCTGAACTACTGCTCATTTCCTCATTAATGACTATAAATACACATTGCATGCATTTTTGTTCAGAGTCACACAAAATATTAATGGACTGTTCATTGTCCGAATTGGTTAAATAAAGCAGTTTAACAACTATATTCAACAGTAAGTGCAGAAAAAGTGTCTTATACACACTGCACACACACACACACGCGCGCATATATATATAAATATACACATATGCCTAATCCAGAGTGAAGACAGATTCTTATTTATTATAATTTAAGTATATAAATTATATAAAGTATATAATATCAGTTAATGCTGAACAGCCATTAATTGTACAGACTGCACACACCTGTATATTAAAATCAAATTATTAAACTAAATATATAACCTAATTAAAAACATTCATTATAATTTATACATTATTCACTTCATATATTGGATCATTTTCCTGCTGGAAGATTAAACCACAGCCTAGTTGTAGATTCTTTGTGGGGGATGAGTATCCTAATAAGAGTCCCTTACCATTACAAAAAAAACACTTGTACATGCTCCCTGGAAACAAACTGTTACTAGGATAGGTATTTGCATGTAATTTATTGCAGGTTGAAATCCAAAAATCAGACTGATTTATAGAAATCTATTAAAAAAACTATCAAATATAGATTATAAAAAGCTTTCCTGATTTTCCTTTAGGTCCGTTGTTCATATACTATGGCACTCACTACAGAACAGTTTGCAGATTCGAACAACTACTTTCTTTTCAAAGCCAATCAACCTAAATGCAAGTTAAGATTATCCATACATAGCAATTAAATCAAACAACGTAGACTTCAAGGTTGGTGTTGTCTCATCATTGTGTGCTAGTGTGGTTTGTTCACACATTTTTTATTTCAGCCATGCACTATTAGAACGTTTCCTTGGTTTGTGATGCTAGCATACTGCAGTAGTCCATGTAAAATGAATTAATCAGTGTTTTAGCCATGTTAAATCATAAAACACTTTTTGTAATGCGTTGTTACTACCTTGTTAATCATTTCATGTCCGTAATTGCAATGATTCATACTTTTTTTTTTATCCACAGAATAATCCAGGAAAAAATGCTATCTGAAGGCAGTTCATTCTTGAAGGGCATGGTCCTAGGAAGCATCTTTTGCCTAGTATTGTCTTTTTTTGGGACATTCGATTCAGGTACACTTCATCCGGAATACCATGACCACCAACACCATCTTAAACCCCTCAGCAAAGAGGAGCTACAAAAGTTAAGCACAACTCAAATGTCTGAACTTGCTCAGCAGGTGAGAGTGTATTGTATAATCATGGTGACACCCAAGCTCCTGCTCTATTGGGCGACTGCCAACGACACTTGGAGCAAACACTGTGATAAACCGGTCTTTTATACATCTGACTCGTCTAAAGTATTGGAGGCAGTTAACCTGCAAGAACAGGATGAGTGGGTGAGGCTACGTAAAGCCATCACACACGCGTATGAGAATGCGAATGGCCTCCATTGGTTCTTTATTGCTCGACCTACAACTTTCACCATAATCGAGAACCTCAAATATCTGGTACTAGTTAAAGATCCCAGTCAGCCATTTTACATTGGCAGTGTGCAGAAGTCAGGTGAGCTGGAGTATGTGGAGTATGATGGTGGCATTGCACTCAGCTATGAGGCTATGAAAAGACTGGTGGAAGTGTTCAAGAATGAGGACAAATGCCCTGAGAAAGGCTATTCTCTCTGGAAGCTCAGTGAGGAGAAGCAGCTTGCCACATGCCTGAGGTACACTGGTGTGTTTGCTGAAAACGGAGAAGATGGTCATGGCAAGTTTATTTTTAACAAAAAGAGTATAAACACACTTATTTCTGAAAGCATGTCTCAGAACCCTACTGATGTTGTGGCAGCGTGTTGCTCCGACTTGGCAATCTCCTTTGGTGGCATGTCACCAAGCCAGATGCAGGTCATGATGTATGGAGTTTACAGATTGAGAGCATATGGACACAACTTTCATGACTCCCTGGTGTTTTTACCACCAAAGAACTCAAACAATGACTAATCACCACTCGGTGCAGTAAGATAAGATATTGTACAGTGCTCTCAGTGAGAATGACCAAACTCAGTTCTGGGTCCAGAGAAGAGCTGTGGGGGGGGGGGGGGTGTTACATTGACAACTGACTGTATTTGTAGATTGAAATTGGATCATACCTGATCAAATGGTTCTAATTTAAATGATTCTAGTTAAATATTTAAAATGTGCTTTAGAGTCAGGGACAAGGGATATACTTGTACAAAAAAACCAACAGACCAAGTATGTTTAGGTTGGTAAATGCTTTGCTGTCTTTTTTTTTAACAACTGCTATTTTAGACATACTGTTTCTACATTGATTTGCTGTTTACATTGGTCATGTATGGTGAATGAAGAATAGTATTGAAGTACTTTGCTAGGTGAAACTGATTGCTTTGTATTGACCTTTCCTTCACACAATCTAAACCCACAATCCATTAGTACCAGGAATTTATAAATGGTATAATTTGCAAAATGCATAATATACTTGATGCGTAATATACTTGTTCTTATAGGGTAATGAAGTGCAGTTTCATTAGTAACTCATGAATAAGTGGTATCTGCTGACATTAAATCCAATGATTAGTTGTGTTTAATTCTAGTTTTGCTGCTGGGTGTTGGTCGTTTGTAATAAAACACTTTCCGATGTTTACTGGTATTGTTTTTAGTGAGCATTTTTATAAGCTCACTGACAAAAAATAACTCACCAAGGAGTTGTTGAAATCAAACAATTTTACATATGTAATGATAATATGTCTAAGTGATTACAATATTACAGAGATTACAGGATACGTTTATGGGGGAAGACTGTATAGAGTAAGGGAGGTTTTAGTAACCTTATTGGACTGCCTCTAGGCTTGATAAAAGATTCTACAATTAGACATGGAGGTATAGCGGTTTCAGTATGGTACCACAATTGCCCCCAGATGATGTAGCTGGACCTGTAGATCCTGCACCTGGTGGTTGCCAGACCTCATGTCCCAAAAGTGCACTGGTCAAAAAAATATTCTTTGAAAGATACCCAACTTTTTGTGTCTAATTAGTAATAAATCTGCTAACAACACAGTTGTTGCAATCTAGAGATGACTTAGAGATGTATGTGCACCTTTATGCCGAAACACATTCCTACTCCATGAATCCTGTTTACTGACAATGGCAATAAAGTCGGATTCTGATCTAGCTGAGACATTCCTTGGAAATCCTTGGTGTGTGTGATAAGAATTATCCAGCTTCAAATATGTCAATTGGAATCCCTGCCATGAGAGCAACACATGGCCACAGGTTATCCTGCACATGTTGCTGATCTTTTAGTGATGCGTGTGTGTATGATGGCCAGTGAATCTACTGCTTGTCTGTGAATTAAACATTCCTCTCTACTGGTGGTCTGTTTGGGCCATCCGGATTCTGTTCACCATATTTTATATTTCATAATCTTAAACATGCTTAAAACACATAAACCTGCAGCTGGGCTAAATCATTAACATAATATTATAATAATCGTGACTGTCAAGTAACTTATTAAATAATGTATTAACAGTAAAAAACAAAAACACAATGGGTAGTCCATTGGTGCTGCCCAGGTGCCCAGCAGCTGTAGGAAGGTATACTGCTCTCAAAAATTAGGGGGTACTTCAAAATGAAATATCCCCTAATTTTTGTGGGCAGTGTGTCATATTGCGCACTGCTTGCCCAGGGATAAGCTGACATTCGGAATTCAGAGTACAGTTTATAATGATAATGTTTATTTGAATATTCTGGGTTCCCGTTGTAAATTGATCCATCGTAATCCAGGAAGTGCCTATATAGCAGTAACTAGAGATTTTATTACCAAGTTGCATTGGTCAGTTGCATGTGAAGTAAACACCAGGGTAACTACTCTGTGCACAAAAAATAAGAGCTATTTCATTTTGAGATATCCCCTAATTTTTGTGATGGTTATATTTAGATGTGTCAACATTCCGTAACGCATGTCCTCAGACAAACCAAATAGGCAAACCTAAATCCAAATAGGACTGACTTAAATTTTAACAATGTTCATGAAACAAATACAGTTGATCATATGAAATAAATCTTTCCACAATTACTTGAATGGAGATTTTATTAGTGCATTGGGTTCTGAATCTTCAGGGTGCTTTGCACTAAAGTCCATTGATATAGAAGACCGTTTGACTGGCAGTTCAGATTCACATTCAGATGTCTGTGCTATTACTTGTATGTCTTCATATGCCACAGTCCATCATTGAGATAATGAACATTCTCGATCCCAATCCCCTTGTTGACCTTCTCTCTGTTCAGTAGAAGTACATTTAAACATGAAATTACATATAAACATTAAATTAATTAAACCAGTATTCAATGCCAAATTCAATGATCAACGTTCTGATCTAAAACAATTAATGTAGAACATTTTTTTTTAAAGTACTGTACATTATAATCAAAGCACACTGTGTGAGATCATCTTGAATGAATTTGCAGATTGCCTTGAATTATATCATTTAGTAAAAAGAACAAGGACACTTACATATTCTCAGCAGACATTTTCATCACGCCGACAGACAGTGCATGCTGCTTACCTTCAGCCATTATTGCCTGATAACGAATCAAGGATAACACTCACTCATGCTGGATCATTTCTTTCTCTAATTTTATACTGGGTATAACAAATGTGCCTTATCAAATATTTTATACTAAAATGCAAAGTTATCGATGCAAGAAGAAGGATACAACAACTGTATCTACACTTGCAGGGTAAAGTTTAGCTCCTGGTGATGTGAGCCCTGGGCACATGATATTCGCACCACTGAGAACAAACTTGATAGCCCCTTTATCAACTTGTTGGTGTGGAAGAATAAAGGGATCTGAAAAATAAGAAAAGCAGGCATTAGATCATTCAGATTAAGAAAAGTCTGTATAACAGTTAAATACTAAATCCAAGGTTAGGCAAAATATGGGTGGGGTTGGTGTTATACAGAATGGTTAAAGAGAAAAGGACATCGTAGAAGCTACAGTAAGCTTTGACATTACTAGTAACCTTACGTACACAATAGTGGGATTAATTGCCCCCACCCCTTTAATCTATTTTCAAAAGCCAACTCAGGCTCAGGATATGATGCTGAGCACATAAATATGATGTTGGCAGCATAAAACATGAAAAAAAACTTAAAAAAATGTTTTTATATACACACACAAATCACATTGACTGGCTGCAAGTTTTTAAATTTAGTTATGATGAGTGCTGTTGGCTCCATGATCTGGAAGAAAGGAACAATAAAATTCTTAGACAAAAAACATGTTTTTACTGACTTATTCCAAGAGAAAGAATACAAAATACTTGCAGACACACCTATATTTCCACCACTGTAAAAGGCCATCTAACAAACGGGTGAATGTTGGCAAGTGTCGGCTGCGTTAATTACTGTCTGATTGTAGCTGTTCCGAGTGCGATCGTTTTATTCTTTGCAGTGAGCTTTGAAAACTCGCCATACTCCGCCAAGTGTTTGTTCTTTAAATGACATGTTAAATTAGTTCTGTTGAAGCATTTTAATGTGCTTTCCCTAACAAGGTATTTTTCCTTGCATGTGTTACAGGATGCAAATTTCATTACTACATCACTCTCACAGACCGTGTAAAAGTTCCACACACCAGACATGTTTGTTTATAATTTGCCACCGCACTCCTGCGCCGTGTAAAGGAAAGGGAGTGGGGGCACAGCACTGCACACATGGCCTCTGCAGGCTGCAAAGTACAGGTGACTGGTTTTTGTGATTGGCAATGACATTAATTAGCATAAGCAGATCACATGCTTTGTTGTGGAAACTGGCCGATAATCATTGGTGGCCGATAGATTGGAACACCACTTATAATATATACATATATATCTCAAGTGGAAATAACTAAAACTACAAAGGAGCCACTTAAGAAATATATTAGTATTGCATCAGATTCATTACACATTTATTAAATAGTTATTAAATATTTGATGCCCTAAATAAACTCATAAACTTAAAATTATTTACATTAAATAAAAACAAATACAGTACTGAAAGTGTTAAAATATATTGAATGTTTATTAACAAATATATTGGGCTCATACTGTCTGCAATTAAATAGGCAAAAAGTCCTCCCTATAAGCCTGTGTTTAAGTAGCCTTGGTAGGACCAGGACTCAATGAGAGCTATCCTTCATGGACAAAATGGACATATTTAAAAAGCAATTATGTGTAAATCAAACTTTTTTTAACATCAGAAACCTCTCCAGTTGTCAGGGTAGCATAACTAATAAAGTATAGGCTTTGTTCACTCACATTTGTGCAGAAGTCGGAGAGTTGGGAAGAAAGGTCCTTCTCTTTGTCTGAAGAACAGCAGCTCTCCATTCACTGTCAGAATTTCAATGTGTTCATGACTTTGGGAGTAAACAAACAGGCATTAAAAATTAAACTTCACACCTTAAGCAGTAAAGAAACAAGCAGGTAAAGCTTCGTAATTCTTACCATCTAACTATTTTGACCGGATCCTTTTTGGGCATAATTTGATTGAGCCATGGATCAATATCAGGAAACTGCTCAACCAGCTGATTTTTAATGCCTTTGATTACAGATGTCTTCAGCTGAATACAGTTTGAGACATTCTCCTTTTCATCAAATCTGTAAGAGAAATCAAGATTCAGAAATCAAGGTAGAGCAAGGTCCTGGTGCCCTGCTTCCAACTATATTCTGTGTTCTCCCAGGATAATCACCACAGGCCAAAATGACCCTGACTATGACAAAACAATCATCATTAACAACCAGATTTCTAGGTGCATGTAACCTGTTCATCTGATTTGAATTAGAGTCATATGAAGCACAGTTGCCAGGTCCATTTATTCTAAAAGGCGTGGCTTTGTTAGGGAATTTTTATTGACCTATAGCATATTTTTCTCAAAAGATCTGACGACGCTAAAATTAAAAGCATCAAAACTGCTACTGCTTAATTAAATGAAAAATTTCAATATTTAATTATTAAAGCATAATATTACAGCCTTCTCTGAGCTTACTGGCCTGTTGCAAAGCATAAATCCAATTTATTATCTGACTAATAAGTAAATATATACCCTATGACCACTTTACTGACTAAATCTGAATTTATGCAGCTATAGAATTATTAAGTGCATGTAAACACACTCGTTCATACTGGGCAAATTTAGAGCAACCCATTAACCTAATGCATGCCTTTGTAATTTAGTAGGTCAGCCGAGTACCCAGAGTAAACCCACATGGACACAGGTGGAATCAGGATTGAACCCGAAATCTTTAGAGCTAGCATGTTAAAAATATTTGACTGGCTGCGTCACGTCTGATGGATTTCTGAACACATTTAATTAAACCTAAATGCGACAGCTGACAATTTAACACAAATATATTATCTTTCCAGCCATCCATTATCTTCCTCTTAATCCACACGGGGTTGAGGGCCAGCCGGTGCCCACCTGGCAACTCTGGGCACAAGTGCAGGAACAACCGT
>JAUZSU010005174.1:0-11397 GCA_034780255.1 Parotocinclus maculicauda
GAAAAACTCCCTGAAAGTGGTAGGAAGAAACCTCGGGAGGACCAAGACTCAACAGGGGACCCATCCTCCATGGGTGGACTAGATGTTAATTAAATAAATACTAAAATAAATACTAAAAGTATATTAAACATAATAAATATAATTACAGTTACACTCTATCAATGAAGATTTGAAGATGAGGCAGACACAGAACCATGTCCTACCAAAGCTCCTATTGTGCAGTATATACCACTTAAATATGTCCAATAACTATATGAATAAATTAGAAATATAGTACATTATAGATAGATCGTAATAGGTAGATGCATCTTATCTCAATAGGTATAATGCTAAAATAAATGTTTAATAATATTTAATAATAATAATAATCATCATCATAATAATAATAATAACAATAACAACAACAACAACAATAATAACAATAATAATTATTGTTATTATTGTTGTTGTTGTTGTTATTGTTATTATTAACAATAATAATAATACATAAAACTAGTATTAACACTTTTAACAACGTTTATATGAACAATTAATAAACAATTTTTAAAAATATACATGTAGTGTTCATTGCAATTTAATAACTGCCCCAACAACCGGCCTTCAAATTAAACTATAATTACATTTCTGTGAACAGATTCCTCGGTCTTTTCTGAGTACAGAGAAACATGTTGAAATTCTTGTCTGTGGTAAAACTGCTTATATGCTGCAGATAAAGTAAACCAAGAAAAATAAAAGAGACTCAGGTCAGACGCGAGTCCTTTATCCAGACTAACTGAGTTTACTCTATATTTATTTAATTCTTTATTATGATTTTACTAATTATTTGTATTTATTTATGACCTTTTTAAAGATTTGTAAGACATTATCTGTGTTTCAGCTTTATACTGTACAGTTTTATAATACTTTGTAAGAACATGTACAGAGTTTGCATTATGCATCGATTTATGATTCTGAATAAAAACCATTTTCCACTTTGCAGCTGTCTGTATGAATGTGATTTGAACTGAGCTTTGTTATATGGGGCATTATCCTGCAGGAAATAACATTTTACATTTACAGCATTTAGCAGAGGCCCTTATCCAGAGCGAATAACAACTGATACAGTTTTACAGTTCAAGCAATGGTGGGTTAAGAGCCTTACTTAAGGACCAAACTGTGGCAGCTTGGCAGAGGTTGGATTTGAACCCTGGACCATCAGGTCGAGAGTACAGTACCTTACCCGCTAGTCCCCATCAGAAGATGGCATGTGCTCATAAAGGGGTGCACATGGTCAGCACCAGTACTCTGGTAGGCTGTGGGGTTTAAACTATGCTCAGTTGCTATTACAGGGTTTATGTGTGCCAAGAAACTTCTTCTCATTCCATTAAACCATCAGCAGCCTGAAATGTTGCTACAAGGCAAGATGGATCACTGCTTTCTTATTTTTTAGGCCAAATTCTGACCCGACCATCCAAATGTCTCAGCAAAAATAGGGACTCATCAGACCAGGTCGATCAGTGGTTTCTGAAATATCCAGACCAACCTGTCTAGCACCAACAACCAGATCACGTTTAAAGTCACTTAATTCACCTTTCTTCTCCATTCTGACACTCAGTTTGATTCAGAAGCTCATCTTTATCATGGCTACGTGCCTAAATGCATGTGATTGACTGATTAGACATTTAAGTTAACAAACAGTTAAAAAAGGTGTACTTAATGAAGTGGCCAGTGAGAGTATAAATATAAAACCCAAGCAATAAATCTTATGTACCAAAAAGATGGGATTTCTCAGTATGCAGGATAAAAGGACTGAAATTATTTACATTTTGAACATTGGTTTGTCATAATTATAAGAATAAAATCTGTGAAAAGTTGGGACTCTCACACTGGTGTAAGATCCAAATGTCATTTACTGTAGATTAAAGTTAAATATAAGAATTATGTAAGACTCTCCCATTTTCATGACAGACATGCTCAGGCAAACGATGGAGTAAAGACTGGCATTAAATCCCACCAATCAGTCGCTGTGGGATTGTTACTGGTTTACAGGAAACAGAGGACTGCTAGCACACAGCTTTAAATTTAATTACACTGTCGATTTATCGGTGTGAAGCCTGTGAGTCAATAAAAACAGTAACTAAATTATTAGATTACACTCTCCAGTGCTGGGGCTCTAAAAAATATAATTAGGCACCCAGCATAATGCAGAGAGCTTTACAGAGCTGCAGAGGACCATCGTTTAGGAGTGGATCTGCTAGCAGGCTCGTTCACCTGCTATCCTTCTTCTCAGCAGATGGTTCTGTTAATAGACTTCAATCAGAAGACAGCATTCGTTAAACGTCTGATGTACAAAACCTAATGAACTCAGAGCAAGATAGAATTGAAGCATAGAGTTGAAGAAAAAGCGTTTAAGCAGTTACAGGTGAGGCTTTCATTTATTTCCTGTTTAATGAAATACAGAGAGGCATAAAGAGGGGAGCTCTTAAAAGAAGAGCTCACAGTCTGGAACCAACACACCAAACCTATACTCACCAGTCCTTAAAGTTGACAAAAATAACCCAATCAAACTAATGGGAGCAAATATTATATTTGTTCATTTGTTTACCAAAATAAAATGAGGCCATCCGACTCTGAGGTTTATCTGTCTGAAGTAACGTTAATTATAATCTTTATTTCTATTGTTATTGAATAGCAACAATCCATCCAAACAGCATAAATCAATAATTTCTCTCAGAGCCTAAATAAAATCTGCACTCTTATTTGCTAACAGAAAAAAAACTAAACCTGCTTTTATAATTCAGGATATAAGTTATTAAACATTTTATTTTGACAATGAGACTTTGTGTGCATTTAAACCCCTTCGCTATTTTTGTTTTCACATTTAATCATTAAAATGAATAGAATTTATGTTGTTGTTTACATTCGGGTTACTCTTTGCGGTGATTCTGAGAGGAGACAGGAATGTAAAGTGAATTTCAAACGTACAATATTTTTTTAATTTTTAGTTTTTCTATTCTTGTATGATGAAAAAAATCTTAATCTTCTCTTTTTCTGTCTCGGCCACTCCCATTCTCGGTCTTGACTTAGACTTGCCTACTAACAGTCTTGTTTTTGATTTGGACTCGATTTTAGATATTTTGACTACGTTACTAGACATGAGTCCATCATGAGGAGAATGCTAAAAAACTTCTAGGAACTTGTTTGGGACGAACACACCCATGTAGAGCTTCCCTTATAACTAAATTTATTCCAAGTTTTTTTTTTATTGTTTGCATAATTCTATTTCTATTTAAATACTTTCTATTTCATGGTTTATAATATGCTGGACTTCTGGAAGATCCTGCACTAGTTTAGCACCTTGAAGCCAAAAAATAAAAAGGCTTTCGAAATGTAACTGAAAGAACTTCATTTAATTATTAATAGGACTCGTAACAAACTCCTAACAACCTGGTTTCAATAGATTTCTCTCCTGCTCTCTTCTCTTAGTCTCACACTTTCTTTTAGTCTCTTTTATAAATGAGGGAGGGAAGGTTCAAAGGGAACCAGTTGGCCCCTCAGGCTCTGAATAATGATGGAGTCCTCACTCACAGAATATGTGCCACCATAAAGGAACTGGCATGTCATTGCTGGTTTGTGAACAGTCACATTTTAGAAACACTCGTAACCCTCAAAACAGCAATGACAAAAAAGGTAATAAGAGCTCAAAAATATATGGTGAAATCTAAAAGCGCCTAAAACCTAAATGTCTAGGTTTTAATAAAAGAATTACATTTACATTTTACACTTACATTTACAGCATTTAGCAGACGCCCTTATCCAGAGCGACATACAACTGATACAGTTTTACAATCCAAGCAATGGTGGGTTAAGGGCCTTGCTTAAGGACCCAACTGTGGCAGCTTAGCAGAGGTGGGATTTGAACCTTGGACTGTCAGGTACCTTGCTACTGCAGTCCCATTAAAATATCATATAGAACATCTAATAAATAAACGGATGAAAGTTTTAAATCTAATGTCGTATGTGCTGAGTTGACTGGGGTGTGAGCAGGAAAGCACTGCAGCTATTTATTTAGTACTGATAAGATCAGCAATATGCAGCACTGCATACCGTTCTTAAGCAAAAAGCACATTAACTTAATAGAAGAATTTAACTTAATAGTTAAGAATTTGCAGTGGGGCTTTTAGAACTTCTCCAGCTGCTGCCCAGTGCGTAGAAACGGGAGAGATGGCATTAGACATTTAAGGAAACAAGTTATGATGAATTACTGGACAGATTTCCAAGGACATGCAGCAGTTCACCCAACAAAGTCAGTTCTAAAAGCTTCGGCTGGATGACTGGGGAAAAGTCTAAACAAGCAGAAATATATTAAATCAACTTCGCTTCTGCTGTCCCTTTACCCAATATTTCACTGTGTTTTTTTCATATAGATTTTAGCATTCTTGTCAAAGTACAGGCAAGGGAAGCACTGGTCTAGGGGAAAAGGAGTGGAAGGGAAACTGGAAACGTGGTCTAGTTTGGTAATATTAATACTTACGGATGGCAAAAGATCCAAACTCAAGAAGAACACGTTTTGTATGTTAAACCTAAAAAAACAGAAGTGCTAAAACAATCATGTTACAACAATATGTGAAAGAAGCAGTAACGAGAGAATAACGAGAGACAATAGGACTTCACTGGTTTAGGATAAGCCTTTGGTTTGTGAAGAAGGGACATTTCCTTGACCTAACAATGTGAACATGGCTCCATGTAAGTATGCTATAGATTGGCACACGATGACAAGCCATTCTCAGCTGTTTTGTTGTAGGAGGAGCAGAGACGGTGATGGGGTTAATTGGTTCTTTTCAGCGTGTTTAGTGGGGGTTTCTGTGTACCGTCTGTCATGGCTAACACATGAATCCCATCAGGCGAGTCAAATGGAGCGTCATGGCAACCGTGTCGTTGTTTCTTAATGTGGAATGAACTTTACGGATGGTGCAATGTTTAGACTATAGAAGACCAATAAGATTCATACAGCATTGTGCAAAAGTCTCATTTGTAAAGCGATTTGTTTCTTAGCAACATGAGTTTAAGCAATGGTATAATGACCATGTTTAGCATATTGTTGACGATTAAATGTAAACATTATGCTACTCCATCCCCTTTCCCTAAATTTTCATTCTTATCTTTGTGAGCTTTAGCATCTCTTAACCTTTACATTCTGTTTCCGTTTTGAAAAAGTGTTATCTTGGCTGCTACTCTTTCAAAATGACCATTCCCGATTAAGCTCCTTTGGACTGTAGGGTCCACTTGAAGCTGCCACAAGTGCATTTGGAGATCACACTAAATACTCCCCACTGTAGCCAAGCTGTTTTTTTCCAGTTTAAACCCACATATATATTTCCTGTATTGTCTTATAGTGATGAGACTGAGAAATAATGATATACAGAACTTTTGCACGATAGTGTATGCAATGTGCAGGAAAACAACAAACAGGCTTAATTTAAAGTCAAAATTTTAGCCAATACCTGAAAGAGATTTTCATTTCTATACCAGAGGAAATGGTGGGTCATTTTTACCCTTATCTTGTGACCTCACTGACTCCGATACAATGATTTTACTGACACATGTGAGAGCAAATTGGCCTATGTTCAGATAGCCTTAAGCAAATCTGCTCTCCCCAGCAAAGGTATTATTTTAAATTCCCTTTTAATTAAACCTCATGCTCTGACCTTGCTGAAAGATTTCTGATTTGGAATGCTAGGTCTGATTTGGTGGTTAACCTCATAAAAAGTCAGGCAATAAAAGACAGTGATGATGTTTTTCACTAATTCACTAAGTGCAGACAATGAAATAAAGTTAGATTTTTAGAATATGTCTGCCTTGTACATGCACATAATGACCATAAATTCATTTTATCAGTTAAATCCACCATACAGATACAGTAATTCCTGACTGTAGCCATACGGTACGTTCTCATTGGACCTCAGTGATGCTGATGGAAGGTACAACATGAGCAAGAAACATCCTATAAAAATGACCTTAATATCATGTTTAATATCTAGATCAGTAGTTCTCAAATTTCCTATCCATTATCAAACCAAAACCTCCAAGTAGCACTTATGGGTTATCACAGAGTCACAAACAACACACACACACACACACACACACACACACACACACACACACACACACGTCGTACCGTCTCGTAACATTGTTCTGTGACCTTACTAACACTAGCAGGGCAGGCGATTAACTAACTTTATCATCACATGTCTGATTAAGAAATTTGGGCTTATTGCTCCCTTAAGCCATGATATAACAAGTTGATTCATTCATTCCTTGTATTGTTTCAGAAAATCTGAGAGACTTGATATGACAGAAAGTTGTATCGGTGCATCCTTAATTCTTACATATGTCTGCTAAATCCAGGTTCGCCCAAGCGTTCTTCCTCATCGCGTTTAGGGGGGTTTTCCTTTCCACCGTCACCCTAGGCTTGCTCAGTTTGAGGGTTTAGATATTCGAAGATCATATACAATTGAAGAGTTCAGATACAATCTCCTCTAAATGCCATCAAATAAAATAACGATGTGATGTTGAGTGAATGTTCTCCACATGTTCTCTATATAATACATGTAAATTTCACTTAAAAAAAATGCTAAATACCGCTTTCAGTCCTCTAAACAGCCTTTCCGTTTGGGAGCAAAAGTGAGACTAAACTACTGGAATACATTTTAGGCTTTTTATAGCACTTTAATATTACAATAATTTGAATCACTTTAATATGTTTTTATACTTCACATGTTTTGTTTGGTTGTTTTAGAACCGTTGGACTTTTTTAGTACATTTCTGAAAAGAACATTTTTTTCACCAACTAATAACCTCATCATTGCCTGTATAATTAATTTGTTCAGCTTGAAAATAAGAGCCTGCTAAAAAATGTTTTTTTAAAGCAAAAGTGATCTGGCAGATTTAGAAGGTTTTGCATCTGAACTCTTCAAGTGTAAAGCTGCTTCGCCAGTTCTTCTACATTGTAAATAGAGCTATAGAAATAAATCTGACTTTACCTGACCTGACTTTGTTACTACCACTGAATTTAGGTACTAAAGGTTTTTAAATCTGATCTAGGCAGCTACAGGGAGTCGGCGAAGGGAGAGGAGCAGCTCTGATCAGTAGATGAATATTACCTGAATTTGGGATATTTGTCAGAAAATAGAGATACTGACATTTAACCCTAAGCGTGTGCTTTCCTGATGCACTCGAGTCTCATTCATGTCATTAATGTTCCAGATGTGTGTAAATCAAAACCATAAAAGCAGCTCTGATACGTGTTCGTAAAAGCCTTTCAAACAAATGGAACTCGTGTTGTGGTCATAAACCAGCAGGTTGTAGTTATGGCTCCTCTTTGTGTAGTTGAATGAAAATTACCCTTTAATTAAAATTTGCCATAATTGTTACAGAAGCTTGAACCCACATAACATAGTGACCAATTATGGTTTGGTTAATTAACTGCGAGCATTTGAATTGCTTTTGTGATTCAGCCCTAATGGTGGATGTTAATTAAGCCATAAGTGGATCTGTCACACAAGCCGGTGTAGTGTTTGCTGAACAGTCAACTGCTACCTTCAGCTGCCTCTGCTCTTAATTGACCAATCTGGTTAATTGTAGTAGCTCAAATGTACAGTACTTAAAAATAACCACTTAGTCAGGCTGATCAAGTTCATGCAGCTTTTAGGAAGTGGAACTGGGGCAATTGGTATTGTAACAGAAATATTTGGTATTAGAAAAAGTTTTTTTACAGGAACTGGAAGTGCAGTAACCAGGATTCTTGGCACTATTAATGTTTGGTACTAGATACTGTAGCTTGATAAAGAACTGTAGTTATTGTTAGTGAGCATGAATCTTGGGTAACAGACCCAAATCATGGTCTTGATTCTAGACCTGGATAGTTTGGTAATGGAAATGGTACTGGAACTGTTCTGCAGAACAGGAGCTGGCAACCGTTGGTTAGAATTGTGATCCTATAAATATAAACTTTGGTGCTAGAAGCATAATCTTTGGTTGTGCATCTGCAAGGTTTATTATAGGAACTCGAAACAAGAACCTTTGGTGGTAAAGCTAAAATGTCTGATTCTGGAACCAAAGTCATTGCTACTGGAATTTGAGCAATCAGTATAGTTACTAGAAACTTCAACTAGACCTGGAATCTTTAGTTCTATAGCTAGAAGGTTTGGCATGGGAAAGGAAAATATGGTTTTGGACCTGTAACCACTGGTACTGTAACATAAGTCTGCAGAACTGGAACTGTACCTGTAAGCTTTTAATACTGTAACAATTGTTGGTGCTAGAACAAGAATCTTTGGCAGTAGTACAACTGAGCCTGAACTTTACCTGTAAGCTTTGGTGCTGTTACAGTATTTTTGGTAATAGATATGAAACTTGATACTGAAACAAAAGCCTTTGGGACACAAACTTGTTGAATTTTATACTTGTACTAAAGGTTTTGGTATTGATCAGGAACACTAAGTACTGGAAATGTTGCTATTAGAACTAGAGACTTTAGTGCAAGAACCATAATCTTTCACAGTGGAACAAGAATGTGTAGTCCATAAGGCAACTGAATTCTTCATTCCAGGATTAAGAGGCTTTAGCAATAGTGCTGGAATGGAACTGTAACTGTTGGTAATGGAATGTGAGTCTGTAGGAATGAACAGCTGGACGCGGGTGCTGAAAAAACCTTGGCAATCTTTGGTACTGGGACATATGTCTACAGTCCTGGAAAATGGATGCTTTGGTAGTGAAACTTTAATGTTTGAAATTCACCTGTAAGGCAGATGTTCCTGGTAATATGCTAACTAGTGAAACAACAATGCAGTGTTATTAAAGATTATGCAAATTAACAGCAATGTACAAAACTAAATAAAACGGCGTATGAAAAAGAATGTGCAAGCATTTAATCGTTTTTGCATTTTGCAGCCTTACGGATTTGGGCTTGTGCAATTTAAAATAATAAAGTAAAATAACAATAGCAGCACATGTTACAACATGAACAGCTTCAGCAGTCTGGGTCACAAGTGCCAGACATCAAACAGCAGCAAAACATCTGAGAAGGTCTGCTTAAGATGACTCCAACTGGGCATCAAACATTCCCCAGGCAGAGCATGAATATAAAAATTTGGGTTGCGTTTTGTGGTAAGAGAGCCTCTTGAAGAGCCCCTGTCTTTCTCTCAAGCCAGTTCAAATGAGCTTTCTCTGCAGGAAGTCTGTAGAAGGGGTGCCAAAGCTCGCCAAAAATTCACATATGAATGTTTGGCTCTTTTCGTTGGCCATGAAAGAATTAAATGTATGTGGCATGTCAGATCGGAAAAGGATAAATGGGTTAATCTGTCAGACAAAAGGACTGAAGTCTCCCTAATATTGGTTGCTATGGTTATGCGATGGCCACTTTGTTTTATATTATATATATACATTATTAAACTTTGGTATCACAAAGGTACAAACTGTTTGTAACTTATGGGCCACCCACAGGACAGGCTCCCCCATAAGTATGCAACATACGCAAAAATATTGAAACTACACTATCCCAAACAAATAGTAATCATTTGAATCAATGTAATACACAGCATGTATTGAGTTAGTGAGTGTGTTGCATGTTATTTTATTTTACACAAATTATATTGTAGTATGCTAAACCATACCTGCAGTGATTTGGGTTTTACTGCTGGCATACATACGTATTCTGACCTTTTACTATGATACTTGAAATTGAGCTTGGGCTCCCATTTCTCTTCATCATCTTTGAGATTCTTCAACATGACTGGGTAAATGTTTTTAAAACTGTGGTAAATTCTGTTGGTTAGATATGATTTTGATAGAAACACTTGAGTATATAAGGTTTCACAGATAACAATTCATAGCAGAACAGAAACTAAGCCATGAGAAGGAAATAATGCCTGTAGAGATTGTGCGAAGGCACAGATCTGGAAAAGGAAAAAGGATACAAAAAACTGCTGCACTGATAGTTTCAAAGAGCACAGTGACCTCCATACTTCTTAAATGGACCAAGCTCAGAACAACCAGGTATCTTCATAGAGTTGGTTGCCACACTAAACTAAGTGATAGGGGAGAAGGGGCTTGGTAAGAGCTGTGAACCCAAGAACCTTGTGGCAACTGTGTGTGGATGGAGAAACCTCCAGAAGGTCAACCATTGCTGCAGCACTCACCAATCTGATCTTTGTGGCTGAGACAAACAGGCAGTAGCCTCTCCTCAGTAAAAGTCACATGAAAGCCTGCCTGGAGTTTGCAAATAAAGCCACCAAAGGACGGCATGATGGTGGCAGCATCATGTGACTTAGGGACCGCTTTGTGAATGTCCTCCAGTGGCAATTCACTGACTGTCCCCATCCAGTCTGATAGAGCTTTAGAACATCTGCAGAAAAGAATGGCAGAAAATCCCCAAATCCAGATGTGGAAACCTTGGCATCAAACCCAAGAAGACTGGAGGCTTCTGAGTTCTGAGTAAAGAGTCTTTCCACTTTCTCTTTATGGCTTTTTAATTGCAGAAGGATGGAAAAAAATGAGACATTTTTTATTTTATCACAGGGCCTAAACACAAAATGTGAAATACACCTATCTGCATGCATTGTAAATTAAAGTGTATCTATCTCTCGTTCAGTAACACACAGGGCACTGAGCTCATGCGGCTGAGTTTAATTGGGATCACTGGCCAACCCTAGGTGGATAAGAAGAGGTTAATGGGAAGTGATAAATGCTATGTTATTTGAATTGTCCTTTGCCTCACTGAGGGATGTTTAATTAAGTGTTAATTTAATTTTTTTACTTCATGTCAACTAAGGCTGTTCTGATTACCGTAGTACCACAATGCCACGGTCATGTGATGCCTATCCCTATTATTACAGTTATTATTTATCAATTAAATAGATAGCTCCATCTCTGAGAACTGATTGACTGGGCCATGAGTAAACTTACATATGAAAAAAACAACTTTAGCACCCAAAGTTGACATTAAGCTGTTATAATTAGACTACAATGGTGGAAGAATGGTTTATAGTTTGGTTCATGCTATCTGAGGTGTTGGCACTGATGCGCCGAAGAGCAGTGCACCAGTACCAAAACCTCTAACATTACAGCACTAACTTCAGTGTATTATTTTGGTTATATCACAGTTCTACGGTGGCTGTGAAGTGCAAACCACAACAACATTAACTAAGCACAATTACAAATTACAAAAACGCAACAAGATTAACAAAAACACAACAACATTAAGTAAGCGCAATTACAAATTACAAAAACACAATAACATTAACAAAAACACAACAACATTAAGTAAGCGCAATTACAAATTACAAAAACACAACAACATTAAGTAAGCGCAATTACAAATTACAAAAACACAACGACATTAACAAACCGGAAAAGGTA
>JAUZSU010005185.1:0-11397 GCA_034780255.1 Parotocinclus maculicauda
GACTGGAATTTAGTAAGAACTTGTTTTTTACAGTATTATGCTTCGCATGCTGAGTACCTATACACTGTGTTGTAGATAGTTTTGAAAAACTTGTTTGCAAATTTATTTTTCAGTGATCAAAGTAAGCAACAGTAGTTCTTGTTTGTACGTTTGCTATACGTGTATATCGCACAATAAAGGTTTAATAAACATTTAATATGTCTTGTAACATAGGGCATGCTCGTGTAATCGAACCAGCTGGTTATTAGAACCAAAACGATCGACTGTATATGTTTGTATATGATTGTATATGTTTGTCTGGGCCCATTTGTTGTCCACTTTACACAGGAGCAGAATCTGCTTCATTTGAATAGAAAAATTAGTTTTTGTTATACTGTTTCAGGTCATTTTGATATATTCAAATATATGACTGTATGCTTGTAGCTTATGTTCTACTTCAGCAGCCACAATTTGTCTATTTTATTCTTCCGGAGCGCAACTCCATATTAATGTCTTCTCTTATCTGTTTCTTGTCATGCTGCACATTATGGATATGCAAGGTGGGGATGTTAACATAATACACTCAGCATATTTTATTGGTCAAAGTCCAAACCATAGTATCTCCCATGGCTTAGTAACTACAAATGGAAACAATAACTACGATAAGGACACATTAACTCAAAGCACAAACCATGATACCTCATATTGCTCGGCAGGCGCATATAATAATTACCAAAATGAGACAACTATCACTCCACATGCCTGTAAAAACTTGAAAAATGGTTGGACAATAGATGTAGAGAGGATGGAGGTCTCTGATAAGTCCAAATCCAGGAGCTGTGATGATCTCCTCACTGATCACCAGGGTAAAGGAATGGGAGAATGGTCTAATAACACCAGCACAGTGATGCAGGATGGAGAGCAAAACGGGTCTTTTCATGGTGACAGTCAGGATTCAGAGGATTCTAAAGAGCTCCTGAAACAACGCTCAGCTCATGATGCACCAGGCTTCCTCAAACTCTACAAGAAAATGCACCACATCAACCGACAGGAGTTGGCGAATTCAGAGGTGTGCTCTGTCAAGACCAGGATTCAAAATTATGAGGAACATCACAAGGACCGCTGTTTGGGCAATAACATTTGCAACAGTGAGATACCTCGAGATATGGTGCATAATAGGATCTCTGAATTTGAAAGCTTGATTCAGAAATCCAAATCCATGCCAAACCTGGGAAGTGGGTGCCTATCCAGAGGCTCTTCCACAAGGGTCAGTAGCCCAAATCGCAGCTACTCCATTGAATCCCTGTTGGAAGATAAACCTCCAGCCAGGAACCCTCCAGAAGGGAGGCCACAGCATCCCAAGATCCATGCCAATGTGCCAGTCCACATCCAAATATCCAACAACCACATGCAATGCTCTTCTGGCCAGCATGAATACTCAGACAGTGAATATGATGGTGCTGTGTCTGATATGAGCGATTTCATACAGATTGAGGGCTCATCTTTTTGCAGTGAGAGTGACTTTGATCACTGCTCCCTCACCTCCTCAGAGAGTTTCTGTGGATCAGGCCATCATCATAATTACAACAGACAATTGGTGAGTTCTTGCAAAGGCAGGTGCCCAGCCTCCTACACCAGTTTTACCACCATGATAAAACACGAGAGAGCCAAGAAAGACCAAATGCAAAACATGCAAATGGAGGAGTCTGAGACAGGGCTAAATAAATTAGCCTTTTTGGTCAGCCCAGTGCCTTTCCGTAGGAAGAAAAACTCCTCTATGAAGAATGCCCTCATGCCAAAATCCAAGAACTGTATGTACAAAGCTTTGGACTCAGCTCTAAAGGACATCTGTGAACACATTTGTGCTGAGAAACGAAGGGGAAGTCTTCCAAAAAACAGCATTCTTCACAGGCTTCTTGCAGAACTGCTTCCTGAAGTTCCAGAGAGAAACTCCTCTCTTCAGGCACTGGACCAGACTAATGGACAACACTTAAATCATCCTGAGCCTGATGGCATGTGCAGCCAGGACTGTTACCAGTCAGAGTGCTCCCGTCTGGCCTGTAATGCGCCCAGCTACCGTGTCAACAGCATCAAAAACCAGAAGAACCATCATGCTCAACAGTGCTGTCAAGGTGGATTTTATTAATCAATCCTCAATATCATCATACTCCCTGACATTTCCTTATGTGTTTGGGATCATGTTTTTTTTCAACCTCCCTCCCTGTGTCATAATGAAACAATTTACTAGTAAATGTGCTTAACAATTGTTTTGATTTAACATATACAATTGTATGGATTTAACATTATTCTGTTGTTTTGAATACTGTGACTTTAGCATATACTCTTAACAATCTCTATACTAGAAACGTCTCCCTGTACATTTGTTATTCTTTTATCAGATCCATTTACCATATATATGCACTTTGTAGTTCTAAAATTACAGCCTGTAATCTGTTCCTGTACCTACATACCACCACAGATCAGGTACTATTTGGGTGGTGGATCATTCTCTGCACTGCAGTGGCACTGACGTGGTGGTGTGTAGAGTTAGATCAGACACAGCAGTGCTGCTGAAGTTTTTAAACACTGTGTTCACTAATCGTGCACTCATCTGTTTTTGCACAGTCATTCTCTAATTCTTCATCAGTGTTCAGTGCCGGACTGCTTTCAGATTAAGCTGTTCACTCCAGCAGCACTGCTGTGTCTGATCCACTCATACCAGTACAACACACACTTACAAACCAACACCACAACAGTGTCACTGCACTGCAAAGAATGATTCACCACCCAAATACTACCTAATCTGTGCTGGTCCTGTGTTGGTGCTGACAATTACAAAAAAGTAATGTGACAGACAGTAAGTAAAGAAACAGACTACATTCTGTAACGGTGTGACTATAAAATATATCTATATAGTAAGTAGAAATGATTGAAAAGACAATGAGTGTAGAAATAAAGAAGTGTACCTAATAAATTGATCGGTGGGTGTAGGTCTTCCCTGAAAGATATGAACAGATGACATAAACAGCTGAAGCTTACATTGGCCTGTGAGGAGATTAAGAATTACGTATTAAAACCTACTTTCTATAAAGGGCCTGAAATTATTTTTTTACATGGAGGAGTGTACTTTATTTACACTGGATCATACTGGAGCGTTCTCTGTTTTAGTGATCTTTAAATAAACATTACAGCCATTTGTTGTTGATTGAAACTGATTGAGCTCAGTTTGTTTTTGCCAATATATTTCACTATTTGACTCATCCCCCTAAGTAAAGAACCTGGCAAGCATTTAGCAGTGATATATCATTACTGTGTGAGACTCTAATATAAATAATGTGTTTCATGTGGTGGCTCCTTTTTCAGTGTTAGACTATTAAAAGTTCCTCACATGGCCAGTATAAGTTACGTAAAGGAAGCCTTAGGTATGTGCACATGTATGAAGATCAGATGCATCTGTACCATAAACAAATTTTGTTTTGCATATTTATGTACGTGTTTTTATTTTTTTCATTCTTTGTAATTTTTTTTCACAATTGACCCTAAATTAGCTTATAACACCATTCCATAGCCCCAGCATCAAATCTTATAGGATCTTCTGTCTGGATTACCTGAAATTAGTTTTTTCCCCAATAATTACTTCTGCCTTTTCATTAGGTCAAGACACGTCCAGGGGTTATTCCTATCCTGATTTAGGCAGACAGACTCCACAGAGCAGGAGACCTACGCCAGAAATAAAAGAGGTCTGTGGATAAACTATTATATGTAAATACGTTTGATATAGATTAACAAAAAAAAGCCAATGGGTGTTCAGGTAGTTCTGTTCAATAAACACAAAGTTTATTGGAAAAACTTCACCAAAAAAAATCACAATAATCTTTTACTCTAATTTGTCCATCCCTAGTCACTATTTGAAAAATGAACAATCTGTTATAGTGAATAAAATAATTCCTCTGCCTGCTTATCTTACAGAAACTGCCAGCCAGAGCAATTTATGACTTCAAGGCACTGACAGCAAAGTAAGAAATGACAGTTCTATGTATTTACACATTTACTTTCGTTCAAGAATTAATTTGTACTGTTTCAGATATTGGTTTTGTTTTGTCTTATAATCTTGTTGTAGAATATTCAGTTTTGTAAAATGACATTCACAGGGAGCTGTCATTCAAGAAAGGGGAGATTATGTACATCAGACGGCAGATAGATAATAACTGGTATGAAGGAGAGCACCACGGGGAAGTGGGAATATTTCCCATCAATTATGTAGAGGTTTGTGATGTTCATGAATAATTTGGATTACCGCACAGCTTTTTTTGCAATTTTGCATTCTGATTTACCAAGCTTCAACAGGCTTCATTTAAATGTTTTTTGTTTTCCTGTTGTCAGAAAATCCCTCCGTCTGAGAGGCTCCAGCCTGTGAGGCCTCCTCCTCCAGCCCATAATACAGAAATTGGGGAAGCTGTGGCTCGTTACAACTTTAATGCAGACACTAATGTGGAGCTGTCTTTAAGAAAGGCAAGTTTCCTCCCTTGAGTAAAGTAAACAATTTCGTATGTGATTACTGAAATTTAGCAGTAATAAGAATGGCTTTTAATGTTGTGTTTTTCATTATATGCATTGTGTTGATTCTTCAGGGTGAGCATGTTATATTGCTGCGACAAGTAGACCACAACTGGTTTGCTGGAAGGATACCAGGAACAAACAAACAGGGTATCTTTCCTGTGTCCTATGTGTATATTATAAAGAAATCCCCTTCAAAAAGTTATGGCCAACCTCCAGAAGTCACACCTAGTTACTCCGGCGACAGTTTCCCCAGCAGGGTAAGTCTAAAATAGGGCATCAGTTGTGCCATAAATATAGACAGTGTTGTTGTCCAGAATCATTTGGAACTACAAGCTATCCTGTTCGGCATAAGAGAGGTGACATATTTTCTTGCTGTTGTTATCCTAGAATAATGCCTAATTAAATGTTACATAAATAACTTCAGCGTTGATTTAAGAGCGATTATATGTCTTGAATTAATTGGATTTCATTTGGTAAAAGCAAAGCCCTTTTGTACAGCACTCTCGTATTCTGTGGAGTACCCTGTACCCTTGGACGGTAATGCTGTCACAGTGATCTGTGATCTCTGTTCAGACGGGCCTATTTTTGATAATCATTAAAAGTCCTGCTGTCCTTCAATATCCTGTTTTCAAGTATTGTAATGAAGGAGAACAGTAAGAATAGTTCAGACGGTAGCAGGTGCTCACAGTAATTTGACACTTGTTCTTATCGTTACAATATTTTCACAACTCAAAGTTCCAAGATATAAACATGTCAATCAGCCAGAAGTTGGTCTATTGAGTATAGAATAATAAAATTTCCAACAAGTGACCTTTTAAGCATCATTTAGCAGCTTTCTTATTCAAGAACATAGTAAATAAGATATATCAGTTTATACCCCAGTCTTCTCCTGTGTGGAGTTTGCATATCCTCCCTGTGTCCATGAGAGATGTTACCTTGGTTACTGGTGCCATCTCATTTATTGAGTAATGTATGGAAAGTTAAAAACAAAATGCTTAATCCTTCAGTTGACTCACTGCCCACCCTGTTAGGGCTAGTATTGTACTATGCAGTGATTTTCACTGTTTTCTTTTTGGTTGGCTGTTAACTAACCTTTTTGGGACTCATGGTGAATTATTTGCATAATTAAGAATATAGTACTGTGAATGCAAATATAAAGAAAAACATGAGAAACACAGCAGAAATCTGCAATGAGTGAGAGTGTAATATATAATAATGCATCTGATGAGTCTTACACCAGAAAAAGGACTAGTGCTGTGACAATTTTCATTCATTCATTTATACATTCATTATCTTCCGCTTAATGCACACTGGGTCGCAGGAAAGCTGGCAACTCTGGGCGCAAGTGCAGGAACCACCCTAGATGGGACGCCACTCCATCTTGCTCGCATTTACCAGGAAAAGTAGGGGTTTGACTGTATTTATTTAACACTAACCAGTACATAACCTTATTAAAATAAAAGAACACAATAGGGAGCAACATTTAAACAAATAAATACCAAATGTAAGTCTAATTAGTGATAACAATCCATTTCATTTTACTATAGTTTTATTTAGTTTAATTTACTCACTCACCTGCTTTCACAGTATAAAATAAAGTCAGAATGTTGATGTTGTGATTTGCTGTGCGGTATCTATCAGATGTTGAGTGCCTGTACACAGAGAAGTAAGCCCAGTCACATTAATAGTTCCCTAGTTTCCTATATCTTTTTATATGACCTACAGATGGTAGGGTTAAACAGCATGACTCCACATACACAACCCTCCTTGTGTCAACTGTTCAAGCTAGTGGTGGTGGTGTAATGGCGTGGAGAGTGCTCTCGTAGCACAAACTGAGCATCCATGTTCTGTTCTTTTAATGCCACAGTTTATCTGAGTATTGTTGCCTGTGTAGCATGTGTATTCTTTTTTAACCACAATTTACTTTGGCAAGTGTTATTAAAAATATTTTCAACCTTACCATGCAGCTGACAAAGCTTCAGCAATAACATGATGCCATCATGTCAGGATGGACCCAAATCTCTAAATAATGCTACTATGGTGATGTTTAGGCTTGATAAAAACTTTCAGCAACTAAGCAGTGGCAAATCGATAGATTGTTTACACTGAAAAGGCAAAGCCCCTCCAAAGCTGTAGGAATCAGGCAGACAGGAGCAACAATTAGAAAGCTTCTTGAACAACTAGAATACGCTGAAATAACTAAAAATACACTGCACACAAAAATTAGGGAATATTTAATGAATACGAAGAGGATCTGATCCTGTCCATGCCCCATTGCTTTTGGCAGTCTTGGGTGACCATACACCCTACTGAGCAGTCAAAGTGTAGCCCTTTCGTCCAGTTTGACATGCCTCTGTTACTTGCTACTCAACCACCATAACTGAGTTTGTGTAATCAAACAGCTTTCTTAAAATCAAATGCTTCTTTATTAATTTTTGTGAGCAGTAAAGAAATTCATTCATTATCCACTTATACAAGTCAGGGTCTTGGGAGAGCCAGTGCCTAGCAGGCGGCACAGTACAGGAACAACCCTAGACTGGGCTCCAATCCATCGTGGGGCACACACACTTGTTCACATTAAGGGCACTTTGCAAACACCAATTAACTTAACAAGCATGCCTTTTTGGAATGTGGGAGGAAGTACCTGAAGAAAATGCAAGCACGGGTAAGACATTTAGACTTCACAGAGGTAGAACCCTGCGTCAGAATCAAACTAGAGGTGGCAGTGCTAACCACGGCACCACCATGCTGCCTAACTGTAAATAGGATGGTGTTAAATATGATGGAAGTGGGTTGAGATTTCAATTAACATAAGTATCTAAACATTCACTATCCAAACCATATTAAGGAAAAAGGTACATAACTCATCACAGATTGTTTGTGTTACTTTTTTAAAATTAACTTTTTAATCAATGACTGTGCCCCTTTTTGTCAATATTTTTTTTCATATAATAACACAAGTAGTCGTCATTTTTGTTAATGTGAATAGTGATGTCAGAGAAATAGTTTTCAGACTAAGGGATCAATCCTTCTCTACACAAGTATCCAATTACAACCTAAACCAGCTATGCAAAAACATGAAATGTGTCCATACTCATAGCACAAGACAATGGAAATTATAAACCCAGTCTTCTGAGCTTCACCTGTTTCTTGGAAGAGATTGCCCATCTTTAAACAGTTTTTTAGCAAATCTATCTAAATGTTGTAGTACCTTTTCTAAATCAGTTCCTAAATGGACTCGAAGATAATATGTAAGGTCCTTTATTATAATCAATGTCAAGGCAAGTCTTTCAGACATTACTTTGTGATTATTATAAATAATGAGCAAGCATAGCAAACTGATAATTGTGTAGTGTAGCATGTTACAGTGAAGGAGAAGGCTCTTAATTTTAGCACTATGTCTATAGTTATGCTATATAGTGCAGGTAATTTGTATTGATACTTTTAATATTTGATATTTGGTCAATAATATTATTAAGTATTAAGTCTGAAACCCTGTTACTGCACCACTCCTATAAAACTAATCAACCCCAAAACAGCAATTTTATGTCATTTTTAATTTGTTACGCTAAATAACTAAGATATACAGACCTCTGTAAAAGTAAGCACTAATCCACTGGGTTAAAAAGCACTGGGTTAGAAGGCAATATAAGAGGGTTAGAAGGGAGTATTTATACTGTGCTAGCAGTTGAGATACTTTACTGTGGTCCGGAAGGTCTAGGGTTCAAATCCCATCTCTGCTAACAGGCCACACTTGATTGGATAGTAAGATTACATCACTTCTATGTCACTCCGGATAAGGGTACCTAATATATTACTATAAGTTTTGTTGAAGTGTTGAACCTCAGATGGTATTTTCAGTTTTGCCACATTTCACTGAAAACTCCCTTTCGGAGTTGTGTTATTTAATTTGGAAAGGTTATTTGGAGGGTTATACATGTTCCTTGTAGGTTATAAATATTCCTTAAAAATTGTAGCTTTAATAATGACTGTTCTGTTCAGACTATTCATATTCATTCACATTTTTATCCACTTAATCTTGGACGGGTCGCAGGAAAACTGGCATCTAGCCGTCAACGTAAAGTGCAAGGCAGGAACTGCCCTAGACATTGTGCCACTCTCTAAGTGTAGGGCACACACACTCACACACTCATACACACACACATACACTAGGTCCACCTTAGTGTAATCAGTTAGCCTAAAGCATGCCTTTGGATTGTGTGAGAAACCCAGAGTAAACCCGTGTGGACATGAGGAAGACATGCAAACTCCACATAGAAAAGACCTTGATGTGAAATTAGAGTTCCACTCGCCAAGCCACCATGCTGTCCAGTTTAGAGCGTTAACCATTATTTGTGTGAAAAGGAACCTCTATTTCTTATTCTATAAATTACGGAAAAATTCCAAATATAAATATTTATTTGCAGCAATGACAGAAAGAGCAGGTTTATACTCAGTGTTAACAAAACTATACTAATGTTTTAACTTAGGAAAGTTCAATGTCTCAATATTGCTTTTAGGCGTCCTGAACTTTTACTCAATAAATTATTACTTCATGTGTTTCCCCAAGCATAAAAACAGTGTTGTTATCGTGATGTCAGCTTCTGTGACTGCTTACAAAAATTAGGGGATATTTCATTATGGGATACATCATCTTGAAATATCCACAAATTTTTGCAAGCAGTATATTTTCATTTTGGAGCAAACCAGTGCTACGTTGTGGAAATACAAGCATGCTGTTTCATCTGTCTTTTTCCTTACCAATTCATTCCTGCCTTTTCATTGTCTGTGCCTTCACTTTTCTCTCTTTCTTTTATAAGCCTTCATCTACACGCTCTCTACCCAGCTCCCCCTTATCCACTTCACGGCAGTTCACCTCCCCATCCCTCAGCTCACAGAAAGCAGTCAATCTGCAGGCGGTGACTGGTGAGTGGCTTGCCCTCACCCTGGGTCTGTCTCCATTGGGCACCCCTGCCCCTACACCTCCCCCTTTACCCTCCCAATTTCAGTCTGACTTTGGACTGGATTTCACAATCTCTCCCTCTCCTGCTGCATCACCTGCTGTACTGGGGCCATCTCCATCCCTTACACCTCACACTCTTACCCCGGCACTCAGAGAAGGTCACTTTGTTCCTATCAGCTCCCCCAAATTGTACATGTCTCCTGAGCCCAGCCCCTCTCCCCAGCACTACCTTACTTCAGCCTCCTTCACTCCCTCCCCAACTTCCCCCAGTTTTGGCTCCAGCCCCAAGTGCGGCAGCATCATAGAGGTGGACACAAGTGCCAGAAAAGAGCAAGTTTACTCTGATTTTAAGGATATCTGCAGCTTCGATTCCCCCAGATCTTGCAGTCCAATTGACTTGGTTGTGTATGAGCCCCATGAACAGACCTCCTACTCAGAGTTCAGCATATCCTCCAGAGAAATTGAGGATGATGTATGTGAAGAGCTTGTGTCCATCATCCAAGGCAGCCAATCTAATAAACCAACTGTGGAAACAGATTTTCATAGAAAACCTCTAACAGTCTCAGATGATTTACCCAAACTGTACATAGAGGAGGTCCAGAATGAAACCAGTGAGATCTATTCAGACTCTCAGTCATCAAATATCTTTACTCCAGTCTGTCCAGTCCACAATGAGAAGTCAGAACGTGAGGTAGTGCTCCTTTTTGTTGCGTTTGCTGGTCTTGACTAACCCATTTGAAATACTATAACCTCATATCCATATGTTGAGTTGCCTGCATAGACATTCTGAACTATTTACCTAACTATCGTTTTTACTTTAGATTGTAGATTGTAGGTTGTAGGTTGAGTTCTCATGTCATGTTTTTTAGCAGGATGAAGTTACCCAGAGTGGGCCTGCGTGTTCCTCATCCCCTCACTCACCAAAGCCTCTGAGTTCCACACCCTCTGCTCCTCCCAAGTTCTTGCCCTCTTCCCCCCGTTCTACCCCTCCACTCCCTGCACTCTCTCACTCTCCACCACCTTCCTCTAAACAGCTTCGCTCCCCCAAGGTTAAGGTAAAGAAAATTGTTTGTGAGTAAATGTGCATGTATCATAATAATCTGATAATTGAAAACATCAAATTGGTGACCATCATCAAATAAATATAAATAAAAAGGCTAGAAATGAGCAGTGTATTTACGGTACTACCTAACTGCTAACATCAACTGTTATAGGTAAATCTGCAGTGGGTACGGAAAGTATTCAGACCCCTTTAAATCTTTCCCTCTTTGTTTCATTGCAGCCATTTGCTTAAATCAAAAAAAGTTCATTTAACTTCTCATTAATGTACATTCAGCATCCCATCTTGACAATAAAAACAGATGTAGAAATTTTTGTAATTTAAAAAAATTTTACATGATCATAATTATTTAGACCCTTTGCTGTGACACTCATATTTAACTCATAAACTGTACATTTATTCTGATCCTTCTTGAGATGGTTCTACTCCTTCACTGGAGTCCAGCTGTGTTTAATTAAACTGATTTGACTTGATTAGGAAAGGCACACACCTGTCTATATAAGACCTCACAGCTCACAGTGCATGTTATTGCAAATGAAAATCATGAGGTTGATCCTTCGACTGCCCAAGAAGTTCAGAGACAGAGAAGTTTGTGATGACCAAAACTCTTCCTAGACCTGGCCGTCCAGCCTTGGTGAGAGAGGTAAAGAAGAACCCAAAGATTACTGTGGCTGAGCTCCAGAGATGCAGTAGGAAGATGGGAGAAAGTTTAACAAAGTCAATTATCACTGCAGCCCTTCACCAGTCGGGGCTTTATGGCAGAGTGGTATAGTGCAAGACATATAAAAGCCCACATAGTGTTTGCCAAAAAATACATGAAACAATCCCAGACTAT
>JAUZSU010005196.1:0-11397 GCA_034780255.1 Parotocinclus maculicauda
AGGTTTTAACTTATTCAGATTTCAGTTATTCCTGGGTCTTAACCTTTCTACCAGTAAGACTTTTGGTAGTTTCTGCCAATTAAGATGAACAGTGCTTGGCTATATTGGCTTATCCACGTGCCCTTTGAGATACGGATACATTATTTAACTCTTCATGGTGTACTTTTAAAGTCACTGGACTGGACAAAAGGTCCAGGGTTCAAACCTTACTTCTGTTTTCCATTGTGACTGTGAGCTCCGACGTGTCAGAATATTGAAGGCCCTGGGAGTGTACAGTGTTTGACCTAACGTTGTGTCCAAGCTGTCGGGAGGAAACCGAGGAGTGTCACTATTGTGGCAAAAGGACTGTGGTAGCCTAGTGGTTAAGGAACTGGACTCTGGACCAGAAGGTCCAGGGTTCACATGCCAAGCTGCCATGGTTGGGTTCTTGAGCAAGGCCCTTAACCCACAATTGTTTGGATTGTAAGACTGTATGAGTTGTAAGTCGCTCTGGATAAGGGCGTCTGCTAAATGCCGTAAATGTAAAAGGACTTTCTCGGTTGTTGAGTTGAGTCACTGTTATTTTGGTACGCAAGTTTGAATTAAAAAAATTGAGAATAAAGAATTGGAAACTATCTTCTAATCGATAAGAATCTGAATCATAATTGGTATTGATCAGATTCAAACGATAACCAACCTTGGCACTGATAGATGGGGGTTTGGCCATGGGACTGTGGTGGCCTAGTGGTTAAGGTACTGGACTCTGGCCCAGAAGGTCCTTGGTTCAAATCCCACCTCTGCCACAGTTGGGTCCCTAAGCGAGGCCCTTAACCCACATTTGCTTGGATTGTAAGACTATGAATCGTAAGTAGCTCTGGATAAGGGCGTCTGCAAAATGCCATAAATGTTTAGCTTTTTCCCTTTTCAGGTGTCGTACACCATTTGTCTGCTTTACAGGAACAAAGCCTTTGTATAAAAACAAAGCATGTAACAGAAAATGAGAACAATAACTAGAATATCTGTGTTTATTAAAATTGTTAGGTCTAAGAATATTATCAGCTCATACTGACGAGCTGCATACCCAGTTCTTTTTAGTAGACGGGGGGAATAATATTCTTGTATATTTTGTGTCTGCAATGTCCATGTCTGCACTTACTGTCTGAATTGCCTTTAATTTACATTCAAGATGCAAGATTTAATAACAAAAACATTCAGGTGTGTTATGATCTGGAAAAAAGTCCTAAATCTTGTATCTGTTTATTACAGGCATATCGCAAACTGGCAAAAGAGTATCACCCTGATAAAAATCCCAACGCTGGAGACAAGGTAATGATCGCATTTGCTATGTGCAAATAATTGCGTAATTAATTCCCGTAAATGACGTGTTTCCAGCATGGCCATTAACGATACTGACCAGCAAGGATGTTTTTATGATTGAAACCGACTGCTTTTTATATCTGGTTACCTGTTTGTGCCAGTTTAAGGAAATCAGCTTTGCATACGAGGTGCTCAGTAACCCTGAGAAGAAAGAGCTGTACGATCAGTATGGAGAGCAGGGCCTGCGTGAGGGCGGCGGTGGCGGAGCTGGAATGGATGATATCTTCTCACACATCTTTGGCGGAGGCCTGTTCGGCTTCATGGGAGGACAGGGCGGCAGGAACCGAAACGGGGGCCGGCGGAGGGGCGAAGACATGGTGCATCCACTGAAGTGAGTCGGCTTGACGTGTCGGTGTTACCCTAGAATGTGTGAGACGACTGCAGGCCTTAAGAATGTGTAAATGGTGTTCAAGTCGTTTTGTTAAACCTGACAGCCCTAACCAAAAAGGCATTAAGGGAACTGAGCCGTGTTGAAGCTGCCCTGGAAACTAAACCGTTAAACATCTGTCTGGCAGAGTGTCGTTAGAAGATCTCTACAACGGCAAAACGACTAAACTACAGCTCAGCAAGAACGTCCTCTGCAGCGCCTGCAACGGGTGAGTGAGATCTGATTTCCTTTTGCCCTGTGTCAGGATCCAGAGTGCTTTCTTACTCCGTCACAACTCATAAAACAGAAGTCTTTGTTACCTTCCCTGATTCGAGCTCATGTCTGGACTTTACATGTTCTCTGAGCTAAAGCTGTGAGATAAATGGGATCTTCTTCTTTCAGTCAGGGGGGTAAGACGGGAGCGGTGCAGAAGTGTGGTACGTGCAGAGGGAGAGGCATGAGGATCATGATTAGACAGCTGGCTCCGGGCATGGTGCAACAAATGCAGACAGTCTGCACTGACTGCAATGGAGAGGGTGAGTTTGCACACAGAAGGAAAGATGCAGTGTTTTTCATTTTCCCCACGTGTGATATGTGCGACACCAGCGATGGCTGTTACATAAACAAAAAAACTTAAAACGGAAACCTGAGCTGTTATGGAGTAGAACTGAAAAGTGATCATCTGTGTAGTATTGCTTACATTCATTATTTATATATTTTTATATATATATATATATATATGATGTCTCCAGATGCTTAATATAACACAAGGTCACACCAAATGCTTGACCCTGTAGTTCATAGAAGCTATTTTTAGATCTTTAGTTTATAGTTAATGCACTACTTCATTAAAAAGTCATGTCTTTTCTGCTTATATTCTAAAAAAAGAAACTGATAAATAATTCGATCTGATCATTATACTATTACTGAAACAGTAGTATGTTTAATCTAATGGTGGCCTAAGACTTTTGCACAGTACTGTAAATCAGTTGTTAGTAGTGGTCACTGGGCATAACATTGTTTTAGGGTTATATAAGGTGATTTCAGACAGTTTTTATTTATGTTTTGTTTTTTAACCTTAACTTTTTAACTTCGCAGGAAATGAACGGGTCACTGATACGACACCAGAATTTGGTTTACTTCCTGAGTATGTCTCAAACAAACTGAATTATTTTGATTGACGGTGTACTTTTTACAAATAATGTAAAGCAAAATATGGAATCATCCACTTCAAAGATCACAGTTAGAACTTTCCTGGTCCTCCTAGGCTTTTATGATGGACAGAATTCTTTGAGGCATGGACTTCAGTAATGTAACACAATACTCATTTATTAATAAACAAGCTGGTTCCAACCTTCTCGAATAGCAGATCAGCGTTTCAGGATGAAGCCTCGTCTTTGAACGATTAAAATTCGCGTTTAGAATTGAGTTTGTTGACGATGTCACTGAATAAATGTTTTTCCTGATAAAAGCTTTAACAGTACTTGCTCTGAGGCAAGATGCATTATAATCCTAAAAAATGGCTTCATCATCGCCAAAACCTAATATTTGTAATGCTGGAATAAGAAATGTGTCCAAAATTTCAATATATGCCCCTATACATTGACTGTCGAGGTAATACTTGCCATCTCCCCTCGTGCTACCCCATAAAGACTGACTTATGGCTTTAGCAAAAGTGTTTGAACTAAAAGCTCACTAGTATCCAGTAATGGAATTATGTTATCACTAATTCTGAATTTTCTCTTTTCAGCTGTACGATTACTAGAATGTAAATTTTGATCTTCTGCTTGGTTGGGCGTTTAAGGCGTTGCTTTTTTAATCTGTGCGTAGGAGAGGTGATCAGTGAGCGGGACCGCTGCAAGCAGTGTGAGGGTCGTAAGGTGTGTAAGGAGGTGAAAGTGCTGGAGGTGCATGTGGATAAAGGAATGAAACATGGTCAGAAAATCACGTTCAGTGGAGAAGCGGACCAGTCCCCCAACACTGATCCTGGAGACATTGTACTGGTCCTGCAGGAGAAAGAACACGAGGTAACACCCACACCCCGCCCTGTGGTAAATCTGTAGCTGGATGGCAGTACAACTTATTATAAGTGGACATGATGATGATGGTGATGATTAACGCTTAGTTTTTCGTGTTGGGCAGGAGTTCCGTCGAGAGGGTAACGACCTGCACTTGTCCCAGACGATTGGCCTGGTGGAGGCGCTCTGCGGCTTCCAGCTCACTCTTGCACACCTTGACGGACGGAACCTCCTCATCAAATACCCTGCAGGCAAAGTAATCGAGCCAGGTGTGTGTGTGCGTTTTTCTGCCGGGCTGGCATGCCATATAGGATACACGTTTACCTGTGGCCCTTGAACAACCTACAATTTTAAGTAAACATGAAGGCTGTAGGTAGAACTAAGGTGCCATTATAAAAAAATACACATTTTCATACTAATATTTTAATATCCCCTATTTTTGGGGCTCAGTATATGTTCTGCTATGCCATTTGTCTTGGTAGGGCTGTGCTAAAAACGTCAATATGTGCTAAAACATTGTAAAAATTCATCATAAACCTTGAGGTGTTTTTTATTTTCTGTGCAATATCGTAATATTTATCGTGTCGCACTGCACCGTGATGTGTATCGTATTTATCATATTGTGAACGAGTCCTTTCCAATTCCCACCCCTGTCATAGTAGGTTAGTGGTTCAAATGTTAGGTCAGGCTGTTAAAATACCCCCTAGGGGTCAAGAGGGAGTTCCATTATGTAAATGGTAGGGAGTACGAGTCGTGTGACAGGTTTGTTTAACGTCTGTTTCAGGTGCTATCAGAGTTGTGCGTGGCGAGGGAATGCCACAGTACAGAAACCCTTTTGAGAAAGGAGATCTCTACATTAAGTTTGATGTGCGGTTTCCTGATAATGGATGGCTCACCACAGAGAAGCTCACGGTAACTGGGACGTCATAAGTGTGACCCGTCAGTGACCAGCCTGACCTTATTTCAATATAAAATGCTTATTTTAAAGTGGATAAATGTGCTAAAAATGTCGTTTATGTTATGTTTTAATAACTATAACCATGCTTGGTCATAAATGACACACATCAGCCATAACCATAAAACATCTTCATGCGTCACCACGACGTACCAAACGGCTGCATTTTGTAGTTTTACAGCTAGACTGTAGTCCATCTATCAATGGTCAGGACCAGTATTATCTGAGTGGTGGGTCTTTCACAGCACTGCAGTGACACTAAAGTGTAGGGTATTGTTCTGGTATGAGTGGATCAGACATCTCACTGTTCTCCCTAGTAGACACGCCTGCCTCATGGGTCCATCTTATACCCCATTTGCTGCTTCCAAGTTTGTATGGTTGATGGACTATTTTAACTCCAGCAGCACTGCTGTCTGATCCACTCGTACCAGTGCAACACACTAGCATGTCACTCCAGCTGTTCCCTATAGCATTTTTTCGATACGGATTCTAAACGCATTTCTTCAGGACTGTTCTTTGCGGTTACTTGCAGGAGCTGGAGTATCTGTTACCGTCCCGTGAGGAGGACGCCCAGGTCACAGCCGATTCCGAAGAGGTTGACCTGCAGGAGTTTGACATGAGCCAGAGTTCGTCTGGAGGTCAGAGGCGCGAGGCCTATAACGACAGCTCCGATGAAGAAGGAGGTTCTCATGGGCCGGGTGTGCAGTGCGCCCATCAGTAGGATCTCTCACATGTCTTCATAATGCTTGAGCCCGTTTTAGTGGGAATAACCCTTAAGCCTCCCTCCCTCAAACCCCAAAACATTCACACCTGGCAAGAGAGGAACGGTAAACTAGAGTACCCGCCTATATTCAGAACACATCCACTAATTTGAAACAAATAGCTCAAAAAGGACTAAAAGTAAAGGAGTAAAAAAATTTTTTTTTCCATTATCGCCTGCATTTCCACTGTAGACTTTTATATACTGGAAAGCTGTTCACTGAATATTTAAACTTGGAAAAAAGAAATGTGTATAGGATTTAAGTTATAAGCGCACACACATCACACCCATGCAGGCATGTACATCACACACACACACACGCACACACAAATCTGTGAAACAGCGTTTGAATGGAGAACTGACTGAGACCGAGGCAGTGACGTTACCTCTCTGGAAGTGTCCTCAAGTTCAATAAATCATTTTAATGTATCAAATGCTCGTTATGCTGTTAATACAAGAACAGTCAATCAACTTTTAGGAGTAGCTGCACTTGCTGTAGCTCAGAGTAAGCCAGATACAGCTGCTCCTGAGGACCGGGGTTCGAGCCCTCGGCTCTTTAGGGGATTTTTTTGTCCGTTTCCTTCATAACTATGGTTGGCACTCAGGTGGCAACGGCGACTTCTAACCAGCCTGCAGTGGACTGTCCTGTCCAGGGCGCCCTTATACCTGTACACCACATTCCTCAATGATCTGCACTGGAGCCCAGGAATAAGCAGGATTCAAATAGTAATTGGGGGAACACTTGATGATGTCATCCAGACCATGCATAGACATGAACTAAATCAATGATCATTTATAATGCCATAATTAATTGACATTTATTCAACTTGCTTAAGGTTTGTCGTGTTTAGATGAGATCAGACTCCCCTAGAACATGAATGGAATTAAAAGGAACTGTGAATCGTTTTTAACTAGGAAAGGAAAGAGCAGGAAATGAAGGACTGTTTAATTAGGGGGATTTTAGCAATTTTTGTGAGCCATACATAATATACGTCGGTTAGTAAAAATGATTTTAAACAAAGTTGCAAATTGCGCTTAATAATCCAATCACTAATTAGGAACTGGGAGCTAATATAAATGGTCGAGAACATGCACTCATACTCACACAGATGGAAACATCAATTAACCTAAGGCACATATTTGGAATGTGGGAACAACGAGTAAACCCACACAGACACGGGGAGAACATGCCAATCTGGGGATCTCGGAGCTGTGAGGCGAGTGTGTGAACCTCTACTCCATCGTGCTGACCCTTATGTATTAGTAGTCTTCTCTTAAACAAAAGCTGCCATTGGAAATCAAATATGGTTGCCAGGTCTGCTTATTTTGGGATTTTTTCCATAGATCTGTCTTGGGATCTGGCAACCCTGGAGTTGAATGCAGAAACGGCTACCAAACACTTTTAGGGGAAACTCTCTGAAACATTTTATTTGACTAACCTCTGCACCTGTAATCTCTGTCTGCAGAATTTGAGTCCATAAAACAAATACTACACTATTATCAGGGTGTGTCCCTCGTACATGCGTGTTTTTGTGACGAGCCCTCGTCCGTGTCGCTTGTGCGTTGAGTTGTGGGTGCAAGCAGTTCCTTAAATCCAGCGGTGTTCCTGTGTGCGGAGATGCTTGTTTATTTTATTGCCTCGCATTTCCGGTTAAAACGCTACAATGCTACGTGTGTTACCTTTCCCGCTTGGACTGTAGAACACAAGAGCGCTCCCTCCACAGTTTCTGCAGCTTTTCTCTCACTAAAGTCTTTTGCTGTTGCCCACCTTCCTATCAGGGACACACCCAAACAGGAGTTATCGTCCCGTGTGTTTTGTGTGTATATTTTTGTGTAGCCGTACCCGTTGTAGTGTGCTGGTCAGTTGTCTGAATGTGTCCTCTCGTGTCAGGCCCAGCAGGTCCTCGTCTGATTTTCTGTTCTGGATGATCTCCAGTCTCTCTTGAACCTGGAATGAGCAGAGTGAAGTTTCATTGTGATAAAGTTTTTGTACCAGATGTCCTCCCACAGTACATTCTACGGTGTGCGCGTGCGTATGTGTGTGTGTGTGTGTGTGTGTGTGTGTGTGTGTCCTTACTCGGAGGAGTTGCCTGTCCCTGTCTTGTTGGCAGCGGAGCTCTGCTCTCCTCTGGATGTCCACTAGGCTGCGCATGGTGGCCTCCCGCTGCAGCTGCTGCTCCTCACTGCATGCCTCCTCATCCCCAGACAACAGCGCCGTCTTTCCGTCTGCACACACTGCTTCCTGTGTGTCCGATAGACCAGCTTTTGAGGTTTCTGGGTAAGCTTGGCGAGCTTCTGGTTTTGCTATGTCTTCATCTGCCTTGGTGATCGTGTCCTGATTGTTATACGAGGTGTTGGGTTGAAGACAAATGAAACCGATTTGTAAAAATATAAGATAATTGCTAACCATGCTTAATGTGGATTCGTCATGTAAGGGCTCCATGAGCTTGTTCTCCTTTGAGGTCAGCGTGTGCTCTGTATTTTGCAGGAGTAAGTCGCGGTTTTTATTGGGTGTTTGTCCATGACCAGGTTCTGTAGGGATCTCCTCTACTGGGATAATTTCCTGAAAGCAAAGCCATACAGAACAAGAATAGGACATATACTTATAAAACGTTTTTGTGGTGATTTATTTTACATTTTTGTCATTTATTCCAAGCAATTGTGGGTTAAGGGCCTCGCTCAAGGACCCAACTGTGGCAGAGGTGGGATTTGAACCCTGGACCTCCTGGTCCACAGGCCAGTACCTTAACCAATGTAATGTAATGTAAATGTAACCACTAGGCTACCACAGTCCCAGATTTTCGTTTTGGAGGGTTTTCACTTTAAGAGTACTAATGTAAAATCCGTTTTCAAGATCGGGTTAGTTTCCGTAGTCTCGTTTTTACTGGGTCCAGTGCATCACTGGGCCATGCAGTGTCTGCTGCTTTCTCCTTTAGATATTGTCAGTCGTGCTTATGTGATGTCCGACCCGGCTGAAAGGCACCATTGGGACTCAAACCTAGGTCTCCAAAGTGGTGGATTGTTTTGTTAATGAAAATCAAGATGTGTTCATCAGCCTTCACTTACTGACTAAATAAACCACACCTATGTAAAAATTCATTACTGTACCATGAAGTATCAAAGGATGCCTTCAACCCACAATGTCTGCCAGCAATTGTTAAGTATGGTATGGGCTACATAATAAAATGCACACTATGGCATTAATTTTCAACCTTTTAATCATCAAAAAACAGTTTGTAAGCCTTGCAATGTTGGTTCCAGCATTAAAAATGGTCCAGCTTCCTCAAGCATGGCTCGACTGGAACCACTCTTCAAGACACAAGGACGGCCTTCTTCATTCAGCACGATTACTGAGGTCATTACTCATATTTCACTACACCTGTTCTTTCCTCAGTGGTATTTAACTACACCAAATCCTAACCGTTTTAGACTGGTGGTGTTCTTGGGCCATAAGTCAGCTTGTCTGATGATGTAAAAAAAATGGAACCAAACTTAGGCCAAGTGTTTATACGCTGCTATTTACTTGCATGTCAGTACCTTGTCTTCTCTTAGGCCCTCGGCAGGTTTGCTCCAAGCCAATGTGATAAGCGAGCCCTGTTTCTCCACAGCAAGCTCCACCTCGTCTTTCTCTGGTACCTTCCTTTTTTCCTCTTTTTCCTCTACTCTGTTTTCTCCTGCTGCTTCTCCCATTCTTTCTGTGCTTTCTTCATTTCTGTCCTCTCCGGCACTCAGGATCTCTAAATACGGAGCGTCCTCAGGAGCTAGGACAACCCCACAACCTACAAACATCACATGGTGGATGCTGTTTGAGATACATGGTCAAAACTCTAAACTTAGCAGTATAACCGATTGTGTGCGTTTGAGAGGGAACGTGAGCAGTAAAGATACTTCATTAATAATTTGTGTTTACCAGTGCAGATTTCTTGTTCCACATTAATGATGGAATGATCTTGAACTGATTGAAGATCCTCTCGAGGTTCCTCTTCTGCCCTCCTGTTGCTCTGAGATGAGACGAGGAAAAAAATAGATTAGATTTATATTATATGGGCACCATTAGGTTGTTTTGCACTGGTATAATGAACCTAAGTAATTGTTTATCAGTTTATTTAATAGAATACATTCAGCAGAAATGGGAAATTTGTATGCAGTATTAAAAAACTTGTAATAATGAGGGGATATTTCGAAATGAATAGGAAGCGATTAAATAAGAAGTGTTTGATTTTATTTCATTAAACAAGAACTCAAATGAAAAGTCAAAAAAAGTTGTTCATTATGTAAATGAGATGCAAACTTAATTATGCTAATTGAGTAGCAGTGATATATTCATGGGGGAACAGAAGCATGTCAAACTGGACCAGAGTGCCCCCACATTGTGTTCAATAGGGTGTATGATCACCCAAGAGTGTCAAAACGCACTGACTGGGATGTTTGTATGGGGACAGGATCAGATTATCCAGCAGTTCTTGTTCTTCGTATTCATTTTGAAATGTAAAGCGTTTACTTGTCTGATTCTATTGGCTGTAGGTCACTTACTGTTAAATGATCCACAGTGTCGGTGCCCCTAGATGTGTGTAACTGTAGTAATTCACTGAGGTTGTACAACTTTGGTGATTGTAGCTCACACTTATATTTGCGCAGCAGGGCGATAAGGGTAGCGGCATCCTGATGGGAGGGGGAAACGCAAAAAATGTCTGTGTTCAGACAGTGGGAATACTGTCAAAAATAAGATTGCATTCTTAAGCCAGGTGGTTTCCTTTCCTTTTAAAAACGTTGGATTAAAAACCTTTTAAACGTTTTCTAATTATAATCAGCGAATCACTTTACAGCCTTAACTGTCTCTTATATTAAAAGATCACCCCAGAACTCTGTGTACTCTATAAGTGTGTAGTACCATGACTGGTAGTGTGTGTACTACAGTTCGTGCTTCATCCTCGTGTGCCTGTGTGAGCTGAGTCATTAAACGAACAGCACAGTCAGCCCAGGAGATGGAGGGACGTCCAGCTGGTGACTCCTGTACTCCACAAGGAGAGGTTTTTATCTGTCTCAGGGCGAACACACACCCCCGTCTCAGATCAGCAGCCTCTGAAGGATACACACACGCACCGTGTTTAGGTCTGACCGTCTCAAAGGCGAGCTGTAGCCCTTAATGTTGAGACCTCTCTACTTCGGGGGATGTTGCTGTGGGGCAGCGTTTGACAGGATCAATAATTCAGTGTAACAAGGAACGATTTTCTTTGACCCCAAAACTGCATGTTTTGTAGACTAGATTTAAAGAAACGGCCTGTAAGTGTAGCTAGAAGGTAATTGTACCTACAATAGAATATAAGAACAGTCTTTAGCAAGATTATTAAAATTCTTAATATCCAATCTGCACATTGTGTACAGTTTGTTTCCTCGTTTGTATGCCTGTATTAATTTGTCACTTTGCTTCCAAGTTGTGTCCTCTGACTCACTGCGATCAGGAGGCAGCAGCACAAGGCTCTGGTTTTGCAGTTCATCCAGGGAAAGAGTATGTAGGATCTCCAGGAGGCTTTGTTTTTCCTTCTCCTGACACAGGACCAGATACTGGAGGACGGCCTGCCGAGAAACGATCGAGACGTTACGATTACAGCTGGGCGGTACGATGATGGTAACGCTGTCGCCTCACAGCTCTAGTGATTCATGGTTGAATTTATAACCTCCCCCATGTTCAGGGCCCTCTCTCAATGTCCTAATGAATGCCTTAGGTCAAGTAGTGCTTTTAAAGTGTGTCCCAGTATGTAAGCGTGTGCATGTGCTCTGTCTTGCCTGGCTCCCTGAGAACCTGGATGGAATTAAGTTCATGTCAAAATAAGTGATTGAATTATTATAAAGAAAAAAACGCAAGGATATGTTTAGAGTGAGAGGTACGGTGGCTAAGTGGCGACTTGTGGCTTTTTTTTGTAGTAAATGGAAATGTTAG
>JAUZSU010005207.1:0-11396 GCA_034780255.1 Parotocinclus maculicauda
CCCAAAAATCCTCCCATATCTCGCTGATCCGCTTTGGATCCGCTCTAAGTGGCGACTTGTGGCTTCTTTTTCTTATTTGCTCTCACGTTCTTTGGTCCAAATAAGCGGAATTTTGGTCCAAATAAGCGAATAACATTACACGTATATAATATGATTTGTTTTGGTACTTTAGGATTTGGTCCGAATGAGCGACTGGCCCCATTAACCGGTGGTCCTATTAACTGGAATCGGCTGTATATACTGAGATCTGGGCCAATTTAGTGCTCACTCTCTGCCACCCCTATCTCACGGCGTCACCAGAGTATATTGCAAGCATCACAAGGTGGGGGAACAGAAAATATGGCCTTTAGGGAAATAAAGGATGACTGAAGTATCACTTGCACACTTTTGGTTCACGCTCCTCTGTATGAAGGCTGTAAAAATTATCATACCCTTCACCTCCACCTACCTCTGTAAGTGCAGGCTTTCCTCAAGGACCATGATTAAAAGCAAGTACCACTTCAGACACTAGGCGATTTACACTCATTCCAGTCTGCAGTGCAAACCCGCATCAGCCGCCTTGAAGCACACTGAAGTAGGGGTAAGCAAATGTTTCTGAAAGCATATGTAACTGGTCATAAAAGTGTGCTTAAAAGTTAAATAATAATGAGTTTGTTCAGCAATAAATTCCAGACTTAAATCTTATAAGACCAACATTAACATTTTTAAGCATCTTAAAAGTGGCTGCATGTTAAAAATGTTTAAAATGTGTTTAAAAATATAAGACGTTCAGAGCAAATAAATATGCTCATAATCCTTCAACAAAATAATCTTTGTTATTTGTTGTTATACTATCATGATAAATTATGCATACTAAATACAAATAATAATAATACGAAGTGTTTGACAATTGCATATTATTTATGCCTGTATTAAATGATATTCTACCCTGGTATGGTACAGTGTTGTTTTCAGCTGTTCAGCTTTTGGAAAATAAACACCTATTGAATTGGTTAATGTTGTTTGGTTAATGGTTAATGCTGGGAGGGGATCTCAAATGCTAACCTATGAAAATGCAAAAAGTAGTCACATGACTGACAGCGGCCCATTTTGCTTCCACTTTCAGCACAGAGTGAATTCTTGTTTGTGTTAAATATGATATATTGCATTACTGAAACTAAATATTGCAATGTTTAAATATGAGTAATTTAGCAGCATTTATTTTTAAAATGTGCTTTTAATTCCTCGTGTCTGAATATGTTGGTATTCTGTTTTTGCTGGTTAGCTAGTGATGATAATCATTATAGATTATCATTGAAGATTCATGTAGTTGTATTGCAAACCATTATGTACCCTTATTCTCATGGATGTGTACCTACTTGCCCTTAATAGAAGGCCTCCTGTTTCAAAAGCTTAGTTAGTAAAAAAAAAAGAAGTAAAGAAATACGTTTCCTTTTTCCTTTAAGGAGATTTAGCAGCATGTACTTTTATACATAACCTTGAGCAAAATATTTTCATATAAGCTTTACTTCAACTTTTACTTGAGGGTTCTTGTATCAGATTAGTAGTACTTTAAGTACTTCTGCCACCGCGGTAAAGAATGTGCTTGTGTTATAATCGTTAGGACTTGATGAAGATGAGATCACAGTTTAAGCAATGCAGAGATCAAGATAACTGCAGAGTTCACAAACAATTTTGGCAAATGTATACTATGTAAATGTCCTGAACAGAAAAGAGAACAGGCTGTAAAATAAGAGTTGTAATATAACAATAGACTGTTCATTTTAAACGTGACATTTTAAAACCCATAAAACCTACAAACATTTTAACTAACATTTTAAAACCTATTCAATTCTTAAAGGTCTTCCTCATCCTAGTACATGCATCCTTCTACATACTACTACAGTACAGCTGATATGATTAACACACCAATAAAAGCAATCACATATGTGAGTAAACTGGAATCCTAATTAGAATTAAAGATGATTATTCAAAATACAAGTAGCAAAAAAATTAACTCTGTCTTCTAACATACGCATATAAGAGTAAATTACATTATGGCCAATACAACCCTTCAGCAACATTGACAGTTACAGAGATAAAGATAAGATTACAGAGTTCATGTGGGAGCTAACAGCCTTTGTCCTGCTCATCTGTGCTTGTGCTGCTTCGTCTGCTACTGCTGATGGAATGTGTTGGTGAGCCTGAGGAGAGTAACTGGCTGCTGCTGCCCACTGGTGACAGTGCATTCTCCAGAAACATGTCATCCAGCTTTGCTGATTGCTTCTCGTGGCTTGTGTAGAGCTGTGTGTCTGTGCTGTCACTGTAGCTAATGGTGCCATTGTTGAGGTCCAGTGTGGTAGGGCGGGAAAGATCAGGGCTTGGTAGTTGTGGATGAGTGTAGAACTCAGAAGAGCAGCTAGTATAACTGACAGGTTCTTCCTTGATGGCACAATTCACTAGTTCAGTGGAGCAGAGTGTTGAAGAGCCTCCTACAGCCAGGCCATGAGCACGGGCCTGCATCTCCAGCTCCTGAACCATAAACATGCACACTGATGTAAGTTTAAGGAGGCAGTGTAGAATAATACATGGGAATAACATTCGATCAAATGTCACATTTGATTAGCAACTACTGTTACTTTAACTTGTATACACTTACAGACTTAAGTTGAAACTGATTAACCCTAAGAAGTTCCTACATCTTAATGTACAATAATGACATAAATTCAAGTGACATTTTTCAACTTCTGCTGAAAGTGCAGGGTTTAGATTTTTATTCCAGTCTTTATTCCTCTGATGTTTATAGACAGCACAGAGAAAGAGATAGCTTTAGACAACACAATTATTTATAATTGTTCATAATTGTGAAAATCATCTCTAGACATAGTAAACAGTTTATAGGTTAAGAACATTACCTTAGCATGTATAGAAATGCTTGCTAATACAAACAAAAGTTATCCGTGATCTACTTCTTCATGCTTTATTATACCTGAATGCGAAGCAGGAGGTGCCTGTTGGTGTGCTCCAGTCTCTTCTGCCTGTTCTCTAGTTCTTTTGCTCTCTGCTGTTCTCTCTGCAGTTTTCTGATATAATCCACAGATGCCTTCAGAATAGTCCCTTTATTCCACCTCATGTCCCTATGAAGAAAGCATGCCACTTAATTATATATATATTATAAATTATATAATACATAATTAATTAAAATGTATACGTTAGATAATGATACCTAACCTAGGTATACATATACAATACCTAATTTAAAACAATGTGATAATAAACTGACTAAATTGACTAACTGCAGTTATGACTAGATGGACAGTAGTTGGACACTAATACTGTTAAGGTATTGAACTATGGACCAGATAGTCCAGGGTTCAAATCCCACCCCTGACAAGCTGCCTTGTGCAAAACCCTTATCCCACAATTGCTTGAAGTGTGAGATTATATCATGTGTATGTTGCACTGGATGGGGTGCCTGCTAAATAATGTAAATGTAGCCCTTTCAGGTAGGTACACTGCTAAAGGTGATGCATTACATTAACTTAAAAATGCCATAGACCATTTCAAAGTGGTTGGAAAAAAATCTGTAAATTATTTTGAAATATATACTGTATGTAATGAGCAGAGATTATTAAAAATCTATGTGTGTCTGTTTAAAAGTGGTTATATACATTGATTATCTGGCTCAATGTTCTTATGAACTTACGGATCATTAGATTTGGGAATTAATGTTCCAAGCTCTTTAATCCTGTCATTTATGTTAAAGCGTCGTCTTCGTTCAACTAGAAAGACAAAAAAGAACAAATAGACTTCAACAATTAAACATGAGAAAAGAAAACCTTATATTAGGGAGTTAAAACCATATTGTGATTTATATTACAATTACTTAACTCTTGATTTAGTTAAATTTCTCGTTATACTATTGAATATCGACTATTTTAGTAACCCATAGTCATTAGCTACAAAAAATCCATAAAACTTTAAAGCATAGTTGATGTATTTTATTATATCATATGAATATTTTTATTATTACAATTATACACCATATGGGACTGTTATTGTAATATATTAATATGTAGCTTAATGATGAGATACAGATATAGATAATACATATAATAATAATAATAATAATAATAATAATAATAATAATAATAATAATAATAATAATATTTAAAATTAATGTCATTATTATTCATACTTAGATTGTGGTTGTCCTTCTTTTGTCTCTCCTTTGCCAAGGCTCTGACCTCTGCTTCTGTGGCAAATAACAAAAAATGTGAATATATATTTCTGAATTAGTGCAGAACATGAAAAGAAATTGCTTTGAAATATAAAATGTATATAGTATTAAGTAGTTTTATTAGCAAAGTCTTTTTGTTGTTGTTCATATCCTGTTAATCATTATGGATTGATAATCCAGAATCCATATTGTGTGCAATTTACCCCCAAAACATACTGTCCCTTAATAATTATGTAGGTTGATATTTAAAAACCTTATAATGTGACAAAAACACGTTTATTTTTTCAACAAAACCATAAAAAGCACAACATGACGTTAGCTCTAACAAGTACATTTATATTTGCCAGGGAGGCTAAGCAGAGAAAAACATACCTACAGGAAGGCCTTCGGGCCTCTGATAAGAGTCAAACTTTCCACATGGTGTAGGTTGGTCCACGTGCATCATGCCAGGAGCTGAGGTATTTGGTACAATATAGTTTTCATTTATTATTGCAATTGTGCACTTTCAAATTGCACACAATGTGGATAGTTCTATTATTTAAAAATGCATTTATTAGTTTTGTATACATTTTTTAGAGGGCCCTTCACAATTTTATTTCTGACATGGAAGTGAAGGGAGTCTTTTGCTTTGTACAAAATACTGACTTTTGTCATTTTCATTAGAGAATGTATCAGATTAAATTAGCAGCCTATCTACAATAAACACATATAATGCATAAATACCTGAGAATTCCCTTTTCACACTGGGTAAGCTAGATGGACAAGAATTTCCAATAGTAACCCCAGCTGGAGGAATTGTATGATTACTATAGATGTCCAGAAGATTTGCAGAAACAGGGATCTAAAAGTAAGTGAAATAGTCAAATACCTGCATATATAATGCTTAAGCAGAGGATTTTTTCAGAACAACAAATTCAATTTTACTGCTACACCTAAATAGTAAAGATGTTTAAATAAATGATAAATATATTAATTACCGTATTTGGCATTTGAAGTCCTGCATCCATTAGTCCAAGGATATCATCATTATAACTTGATTCCAAACTAATAATATCTTCGATGACGTCATCCATCTAACACAACAACATTAATGATAATGTAAGTACAGAAGTAAAAAAATGCTACATTTGAATAAACTAAAGAGTTACAGCATTTCTACTTTTATATGAAGGCATTTTTTTAAAAGAGTAATGTCTTAATGTCATCTATCTGAAAAATGAAACTTTACTTTGTTTCAGTCAAGCCAAAGTACTCTCAACATAATATAAATATGTGCTTCATTTTTAGCATAGTTCTACATTTAGTCAAATGTAAAAATGAATTAAAATGCTGATTCTTGCTTACCTCTTTCTCACAATTGGAGGTGAGGGTGAGCAGGGCCATAGGGCTGTTAGGGGCACTGGCTCCGGGGCCGGTGGGCATGCCGTGCTCCGGATGCTGGCTGCTTGATGAAGGGCTGAGCTTTGCCCCTAGTGTGCCTGACAGATAGTGCTTTACCTGCTGCCTTGGACTGTGCTGAAGATGATACTTAGTAGGGTTCTCCAGGTGAGTCTGTACCTGTTGAAGAGAGAAAATCCGTTTATATGGCAAACAACATCTACAACAAAATATATAATTGCACATTGCTTATATGTAGTTTTTTATGGTACTTTAAATGTCCTGATTTAAACTTCATGAACTTCTGAAGAACGATCACTATAGCCATGTGAGTGTGTTGTTGTACAGTATGTACCTGATAGAAATGGCAGGAAAGTCAGTGTATATCTTTCACATATTTAAGTAAGCAAAGCATGGTAAATCACTCAACGTATTCCTTAAAACAAACCTCACTCTTCATCATTAACTTTCGACTTAACATTAACATTCAGCTTAGATATTTAGACACTGATTAAAATTGATACATTTTACACAATAAAACCATAAATAAGCTCATTTATTATCTTTGGAAAATGCATTTTGGTGAAATTGTGGAATGCAAATATCAAATGCTCTATTAATAAAAAAATGTTCATTCTCATTTCAGGAATTCAAAAACTAAAGTTGCATCTCACCTGGTAATGGGTGTACTCAAGCATCTCTAACATATTGTTATGTGCCAATAATCAGTTCCTAAATCTCAATAGACAGTCCCTCCGTGAGCTCAGCCAACTTGTGGTGATCAACTTAAAGAACTAATGAGCAAGCAAGCTTCTTGACCAGTTGCACTTAAAGCAAATGACTAAACAAAGAATACATTCAAGGGGGAGAAGAAAATACGTTACCCTTTTACAGAGTTGTCCCTTCAAATGATGATTTTATGCTTATATAGAGTTCATTTGACGTCACTATCCCCATTTCAAAAAAGACTCCATTTAACTGTTGGTTAACTCATCTCTAAACTGCAACTGGCTTAGGGCTAACTACTGTTTCATCTTTAGTTCCGCTCTGCCTGCATAAAACATTGGTTGTTCTACACATGTAGAATACAATCACTGCCACTGTTGCTCCTAAAGAAGGCAGAGTAAATTCTAAATGTTGAAGAGACACAACAAATTTATGCACGTCAATACATTATTCATAATATTATATTTGTTACTTAGTTAAGACGGTAGCAACCTGTTATTTATTTATTTTTGCCAAATAACAGACAATATATTTTCTGACAAGTATGATAAAGGTTTAGCTTTTATTTGTGTAATTACTTTCTGCTGTTGATATCCTAGCTAATAGTCATTCGTTATTGTGTTGAAGGTCTTTCACTACAAAATGTCCGATTACGTATACATGTTTTTAAATTAGTAGATTTTAACTGTTACAGTACGTGTTTTTGAAACAGAACAAGCTACTATCAGTATGAGTTCCCATTCTTTAGTGCATAATACAAACAGGTTATTGTTGATGAATATTAATTGTTTGTAATGTGAGAGAACCCTAGACTGATCACCAAGTAAACTACAGACCCAGCACACACCCCAAGGAACACTGGAAACCTTGGAGAGAAAAAGAGAGACTGTAAGAAGCATGATGACCTGCAATTGACTTTATGGCTTCAGCAACCACCATTTACTTTTTTTAAATCCCAACTGGATTTTTAGTTTTGAGTAAATTACAATGCAGCTTTGTAGCCTACAGTCCTCTTTTTTTACCATAGGCAAGGATCTAACCATAGAGACACAGCTTTGAGAACTAAGGTCCAGTGGTGGTTTCCTAGCACCATGGAAGTTGCTGGGCTCTAGTGCTCCTCCTTGGGGCTGGGTGTACGGTTGTTACTTGTTTTTCACATTTATCAAATTAAAAAAAAAATGTCAGACAAAAATATCAGAGTAGCTTGGCATGAATTTGAATTGAATAAATGTTCATCTTAAATATATCATAATATAATTACTTTCAATGTTTTAACAGTTTATACAGTGCAATCCCATTATCATTCAACTTTCTTATTACTTTATGCTTTAAAATTAGGTTTATGTATCATTCATGTAAGAAGCTCATAGTTATATAGAAGGCCTGTTAACCTTTAGTATTAGCAGGGATGTGTGGTTGCCTTAACAAAGATAACCTGTTGTTCTTTATACTAACAGAGAAGTAATTCAGACTTTTTTTTTCTAGGCCCAGAGCATGTTCCCAGCCAGCACGTGTACAACTAGGATCTGCACCCATGTCTTGCATTCCAGTCATTTAATGCTTCTTAAAAACTTCCCATTTAGCAGTATAATTACACAATTAACTGAGTCAAGCATATTATAACCAAATTTGTACGTTTAGCTTTCAGAACATGACGTATCACTTTTGAAAGTTGTGAAATATAAGGTGGTATATGAGGATATGCATGATTAAATATGTGCAAAATATGCCCAAACATATGTCAGTCTGGTATACACTCATTATACATTCATTTACCATTAACCTTATGTGTCATGTGACCCTTTATAATAAAACTCAGTTTGTGGGTCTTCTCTGAATAACATCAACATTTGCACAAATGAAGTATTAAGAGACATTTACTATCATTACCTATCATGTTTGTAACTTTTCATGTGCAAATATCATTAAATTATATTTAATCAATATTAATTAAAACAATTATTCACTTCTGTGTAAAATTATGTTCTGCTCAATTTTGCGCTGATAATATATTATGCATGCATTTATTTGTTTTGTTTGTTGTTTATTGATTCTTTTAATAGCAAGTTCATTAATATATTTGGCAGTCTAATTATAAAATCAAATGAGTTTTAAACATATTGTGACCTAATAAATTTTTAGTACATTGTATACATTTAGCTATTACTGAAATTCATGTATATGAGTGTAACATGGCAAATACATTATTTAACCTACATTTGATTAAATACCTCTATATAATTATAGTACTTTAAGATGTCCGATTATATACATCTATAGTTTGTCATTTAATTGAATTTTGACTTAAATGTGTACTTTATGCCATGAATTTTCAGAGACATTCTGCATTATCCAATGTTGTTTCTCAAAGTTAAATGTTCATGGTGTATCATACCAAATAAAGACCCATGTATGGCAGCTTGTATTGTAATATCAGGATGGTGTGATGTGAGAAGAGTGGAGTTCACAAACTGAGAGGTAATGCATGCCACAGATAGTTCCCTCCAGCTGTTCCCTCCAGCCTAAAGAGACCTTAGCTGAAAAAATAATGATTTTTTGTTGAATGGAAGAAGAGTGAATGTTGAAGAGAGGCAAAGTTCTTTAGCAGCCTGCAGCATCTGCGCCATTGCTGAAGTTAGCCACATATACGCCAGCTGGCAGGAAGGATAACCACTCATGCCTTTGAGTTAATGGTAACATTATTGCAACTAGGTTTAAATTACAGTTTAGGAACAGAAAACATAATGTAAATAACATTACCAACATTACTAACAGCAGCACCTTTAAGTCATGCAATTACAATTAAGAATTGAAAGTAAGAATTGTAAGAATTGAGTTACTAGTCACTAGTTACCTGAATTCTGAGTTGAAATTTAGTTATCTCTGTGGTAATGTGAACATATTAACATATTTTAATCATAGTTTGTCATCATTAAGGATTTAATTGAGGATTCATTAACAATTTTGGCTCCTCTGTCTACCGTAAATGTAAAAATTATTGTATCAATGATTTTTATAACAACGTTCTCTTTAGGGGTAATGATTAAATGCTATCTTTATCATTTTAGAATTATGAAAACTTTCTTTATTTGGGCAAACTATGTGTTCAATAATGTTTTCTGTTAACTTTCTAGAATCTACACCAGTAAAATAAAAAATCTAAAACATCAAAAAGTAAAACATTTCCTAGTACACCTCACTTACCATGTGGGTTTGGTCACCCCACACGTTTTAATTGGCCTCCAAACTAAGTGCATTTCATCCAACTTGATGAGTAACAAAAGAAACCCCACCTCTGGGTTACTCTGATACAAAATATTAATATGCTGATATGAAATAAAATAGAATATTACAATATTATTAATTAATTAAATTAACTAATTCAATCTGAAATGAATTTAGTACTGCTTCAGTGTATATGAATTAAGCCTCACAATCCAGCTGCAGTAGTAATTTATTAGAAAATGCTTATTTAAGTTATTTAAATAATATCCTACTAGTTTAAGATTTGATTACTGTTTTGATGTCAAGTCTTTATATCATTATAACACATGTTGAATGTTGGTAAAATCTCAGATAACTCGCTTGTTTGAGCAAATAGAAAGAGAACAGTAACTTGAAAAAACACTTGTTACAACCAAGGTTATTTTTACTTCCTTAGTGTCCAGCTACTCATTCATCTTGTCAGATGTCTTTCCCTAAGCATTCTCTACATCTTTCTCCTTGTACATACTTTCTTCATCCCTATGCAAGTTATTTTTCACCAACCATTTTCTTCTTACACTTTTCTGTATTTCTTCTTTCCTCCACCTTGTGTTCCTTCCTCTGTCCTCTGTATAGATCCCACCCCAAGTACCCACCCAGCTTACTGTCTTCACCACTTCTGCAGTAGTTGTCCAGTCATCCAATTCCTCTTCACAACCATATTCTGCCTGTCTACTTCCTCTCTGCATTTTACACAACACTCTTCTTACTCTCTTCCTTCAACTTCCACAATCTCATCCTTAGTTTAGCCATAACTCATTTTCTCTTCTTAACCTCCACAGTTATTCTACAAATCTATATTCTACATTCTACATGATGAAATTGTCAATCCTACATTCAATATATTTAAGGTTGTATCTCCTGCATCATTCATAGACCACCAGTGTGCACCTTCCTCTACTCTTATTACCATCTTTTTTTAAATACATGTTAACCACTCCACCACTATCTGCCATTCTTCATTTCTCTCCTTGACACTGCACCTGTCATCTGTGCTCTTCACCAGCATGCCCACTAAAGACTGTTCCAATAAACACTCTTTCTTCCTTGTGTACTTGTGTACTCTCGCCACCACTTCTTTTAACTTATTCCACAAACCTTCTCCTCTTTTCTACAACCCATTAGCAAAAAATATGTGCTGATATAATTCATCATCACCCCTTCAGTTTCCAGCTTCACACTCATCACTTGGTCAGACACTCTCTCATTACACCATTAATGTACTTCTAATGTATTCTTCTTTCAGGATTACTCCTACACAAAGTCTCGTAAGTATTTATTGTTTTATAATATTGATTATCACAATAATTAAAATCTATGACGATACAACAAAACAAAACTTTGGTGCATGTGGCCTGGTCTGTAAAGCTTAAAAAGTACAGAAGTTAGTGCATCATTGGTTTAGAGCTTACAGTGCAGAAATGAGGTTTTACTCATTAACAACTATGTGGTCAAGTATTACTATGACTCCATATACGTGAGTCACAAAACACTTGAATCGTATGTATTCACACAAATCCACATGTCCATAACGATTTCTTAAACATTATTATTGTAGCATCAATATCTCCTGTGAGGGGCTGTCTGGGTATAGTTCCAGGTTCCAGCACGCAATGGTCCTGTTATTTTATTTAATTAGAGTATCATATTATAGTATATTTTATTTTTATTAGTAATCTATACTTACCAATTTCGTGTTTGTTTTTTTGGGGGGGGGTTTTTTGTTTTTTTTGGGGAGGGGGGTTGTTTGTTTGTTTTTTGGGGGTGGTTTATTATGCATTGGTCTTGGTATTGTGCATTGACGAGCCAC